>BQKZ01000737.1:27768-94155 GCA_036244855.1 Temnopleurus reevesii
ATGTCTCTCTAGCTCTAAACCGGCAATATATATAAGCCAAATGTCACTCTTACCCGCTCCTCCATCAGTCGAAATGTGAAACCCAGCAGGCAGCCATTTTGAAACCTTGTCTCTCGGTCCACCTGATGGGGGAATGATAGACAAACCAAGTAATAGTATCTTCCTAGATATCTTGTTCAACTTCTTTTATGCTTCAGAGAGTATGATAGGATAGACCTGGATGTAATGTCAACATGACTATTTCAGTCTTCCTGTGTCCATTTCTTCACCTTGCCTGCTTTCATACAACAATAACTATGTACACAGTGGTCCAGAGAGACCTATATGATGATTTGAATCTAGTCAGTGCTGCATTTTTTGTCACATCTTGCACTATTTACATCACCCCCATCCCCCCAAGAGAAAAATAAGGAAGAAAAAAAGCAACATTAATACCTATATGTAATATTTCAGGGTTTCTCCAAAATGATACACTTTTAACAATTGTGCAGAATATGGTAACATGGACATTTCTGCTTGATTTCTCTGTTTATGTAATTCATTTAGGCCTACATACAGTGTTCAATGTACAAAACATAAATGTCACCAATAAAATCTATGCGTGCCTTGGTACAGTATGATATACTACACACAGTATTCGAGAATAAAACATAGGTAATGCCAAAATGAATATTTCCAGTTGCTTGATTCCATTAAATCATTCTGGAATATGCACAGGGATAGAAATTAATCTCTGAAAAACCAAAAAGTTAAACCATATCCTTTTTTTGTGAGGAAAAAGCATGGCAAAAATAGCCAGACTAATGGGATGTTGCTCAAAATCAACTGCAAATCAAGTGCAACTCTGTAAATTGTAACGCGCATTTTCATTCGCGCACGGTATGCGCATTTAACAAGACGCGCATAAAACAATGATTTTGATTGGCGTGTTCCGATCAACTACAACTTGCGATCAATTGCAACTTTTGAGCAACACCCCCTTGGTAAACCTTGAATTTACACATAGAAATACACCTCATTCATATTCCAAAATGTTGGGTAATTCTGCATTTTCATGACATAGTGATCCAGAAAAAACACCATCAATAATTTCAATATGATTTTTTGTTTAACTCCATTCTTCTATCTCATCATACTGGTGTACACAGTTCTCAAGAACAACCAATGATATCAGTATAAACATTATAAAGCATGCCCCTTCCACTTCATCATACAATTTACACAGTGGCCCAGAAAAAAAAGATCACACAACATGCCAACATGAGCATTCTTATTCTCTTTCTCGTATTACATCGCACAGAGTGTTCCAACTGAAATCATAATCAATTCAATAAGATTTCTGCCTTAGAAGTGATTTCATATCTTCTCTAGATATCAATTCCTATTGATCAAGATTTCCATATTTTGTTCTTAGAGCTCTCTTTTTCTTCACCTCAAGTAAACAGATCAAGATTTTAAGATTGCCCTTAATAAAATAAGTAGCATAATAAGCATCTGCACAGCGCTGTAGTATAAATCATTCTGTAATCCATTACATAAATCATGCTATATCTGATGACATAAATTGTTTTACATCTGATGACATTGAATGCCTAACAGGTCTTATAATGTCTAGAGTAATTACATCTAAAACATGCCAGTTATTTTCCATCCAGATATCAATACCAGCTTAGCCAGATATATATATTAAAGTGAATCTGAAAACCTAATATAAGTTGATCAAACTTTGACAAAACTTCGTTCTTGCCTGACTATGCGTAGAGGGCATCCCCATCCTTTACAAAATTTCACAAAACCATAAGAAATTTTTGTGGTTTGGTTGTAGTTTTCTTTGTAGTTTAGGATTCCTAAACTTTAGGATACAACATCATTACGCTGATCGATACTTGAAATTCAAATTCATAGGGGACTTTCAAAGTTTCAGAAAACCTTAACCTTTAGGCTGTAAGTGTGACCCCTTCTTTGATATCTTGTGTTGAGAGCAAGAAAGCCATAAAGTTATCTCCTTAATACGCATGTTAATGCCCTTTTGGCATTGAATAGTCCCCATTGCCCAGACAAAACCTTAATGAAACTATAAGAAATTTTGTGTTCTCTGAAATTACGAATGGTCACACTGAGCAAAACTTAATGTTCAAAGTGGATTGCCTAAGTTTAAAAAATACTTCGGTATTTTGTTTTGAGAGCAAGAAAGCCATAAACTTATCTACTTAATACACAGTGATAATGCCCTTCTGGTTTTGAACAGTTGCCATTTTATGACGTTGTCTTGGCTGTTGACCCGAGCTCGCTCCCATCCCAAAATGTCAGGATGCCTTCTGAAATATGGGTGATATACACATCACTGGAATGCTGATGGGTGTACACATGAGGCAGGAATGGGGGGGGGGGGGGGGGGTAGTTATTTGATTATGATATTGGGTACTCTTCCATAGATAATTAGTAGCTCAGGGAATTATTTGATTTTCACATTTGATTAGCAGTTTCAGACATTGAGGAAATATTTTCAATACATATTGTACAGGTCTATGTGAGAAAGATGCTAAATAAAACATTTTTTGTATAGGAATCCTGCTAAAATGCACAGCAAAGTGCAATGTGATACCAGGGAAGTTATTCCTAGTAGCTGTACTTCAAATGCTTAGAGATAATCTAAAAATAAAGATCTATTTTTGCCTAAAATTTGTTATCTATACTTCTGCTATCCCTTATTATTGGTATTTTTATCAGAATTATGATATTGGAAGTGAGATATAGACATTTCCAAAGTTTTGAATTATTTAGATACTTTTCTATGAGCAAGCATACGGTAGGCTGGATGTGCAGTAGACCTAGTACTAAATTTCGGAACAACTGGTTCCCTGAGTAAAATATTCTTCGCAATACACAGGCCGCATTATAATGAAATTTAGTTTGACCTACTTCTCCAGTCTATACATGTGTGTAAAACTTCATGTGGTGAAAATCAAATTTCTGATTTAGTCATTCCATGCTTTCAGTTTCATGTATATCTTTAAAAAAATGCTTTCATGGTACTGACAAAGAAAAAATGTATCACCAATGATTCTTTTAAATAAAATGTGCAGTTCTTTAGTAAAGCAAGTGTCTTCTTGAAAATATTCTCCTTATTCCTCCTCCTCCTCCCACACTAATATTGATACCATTATCTTACCCCTCTCATCTGTTTCTCATCTCTACTACCACTACTCGTGCTGGCATCTCATGCATGGCTTGATATAATATAGTTTAAGTTAATACTTTGTCAATTTTCTCTTCCTTGCCAAAAGGCATAAAAGATCTTCATCATCTGTCCATTGATTTTAATACAATGACTCCTCCCCATCTTCCTCCTCTTCCTTATCTTCATCCTCCTCCTTATCCTCTTCATCCTTATCCTCCCCCTCTTCCTCCTCCTGCTCCTCCCCCTCCTGCTCCTACTCCTCCTCCTCCACATCCTCCTCTTCCTCCTCCCACACCCACACTAATTTTGATACTACTATCTTACCCATCTCATCTGCTTCTCATCTCTGCTACCAATACTCGTGCTGTCATCCCATGCATGGCTTGTCTCACATGTTATGTGTGATTCACCTTAATGTTATCCTCTATCTCTGTTCTGTGATGACTGAATTAGAACATTGTTTATTTCCATTACACCTTGCGTGTATTTGCCTCTATGATTGTACACAACCTAGGAATTTGATTTATACATCTCCCTGGTGTATCATTTAAAATTGAACTTTGTACAATGTTTAGTGATCATTTTAGATGATAGTGCAACAAAGGAATTGCTACTTTTTGATGAGATCATTGTTAACCTAATATGTTGTTGTAACATGTAGATGACATGTATTCACTTTGAAACATGTCCTCATTAAAAAGTTGTGTTTTCTTTGTTACACTATTATTCAAATTTATATTGAGTTGTTCATATGGAAGTGTGATCACTTTAAGTGATATCACACCAATCTATATTCCATTAATACTTTGATGATTGATTGAGTGACTGAATGTTTGATTTTGTCTTCTTCAGCATGAAGACTGTTGACAATGAGTCATAAAACAATTAACAAAATAAGTAGATGACAAATTGTCATGAGATTAAAGGCATACAGTGTAATGTATAGAGAGCAGAGGAATGCATATTTACAAGCACATTGCATGAATGACAAGACAACTCTGCAAAAAAAGTCATTAAGTCAATTGATATTATTCAATGTGCAGAATGGATAATACAATTTTTAACTATTTTTTTTAAAAGGAAGGGAGGATGAAGATGAAGGTGGAAGCTATGATTATGAGGATGATGATGATGGTGAAAATGCAAAGTGAATTTTCATCATAAAGATAAAAGTTTTTTGTTGTTGTATCAGTCGTAGTAATGGAATATATATGAAACAATAAGGTGATGCTTAATATATATCCCAAACTTATTTTGTTTGATGTGTTTTACTATTGCAAAACAATAAGAATAGGCACCATAGCTAATTTTTACAATCCATTTAATAATAATGATACATAAAACATTATATAGCACTAAATATGAAGTGTTTCTAAGTGCTCTGTGCATTCTTACTCGAATATAGCATGGCTACCATTTGGTGCTCGCTGCATTCAAGGAATTTCTTCCTACAGGTGCCCATTAATCTCACCTGGGTTGAGTGTAGCACAATTTGGTTAGATTTCTTATAACTGAAGGAAATTAATGTCATAGCTGGGATTCAAAACTACGACCCTTGGGTCAGAACCATTACGCTACAACATTTCCATACAAACATTAGGTCATTAGGAATCAACAGATGAACTTAAGTACACACATCTTTTGCAGAATACCTTTCCAATTAAAAATAACGAACATGAGATACACCATTGATCTGATAACACTCGCAACAGGTGTAAACATGAACTATGGAATGCTACGATGATGTCAATGCATACCAATGACTCATCTAACATGTATTCCATTATCTGTCTATGACAGTCTCTGTGTACACACATGATTCAAGTTAGGTTACTCTATTTACTTTTTACTGGATGGGGAGCAGTTATGATATAACAAGAATGCTACTTTGCTTCTTCTTTAGCTGAACAAAGATGTGGAACGGATAAAAATCAGTAAGGAACACAACAATTATGAAAATTAAACATTAAACCATGTCAAGCCATTGACTACTGAATTCTGCAAGTCACATAGTACCAAGTACTATAGATCTAGATCCTATATAGCATATGTATCATATAGCATTTTACCTACATTTTTGCCAAATTTAGCACAGAGTTAATCTATCCATATTGGCTGAAGTATTTCATTGTTTTATGATGTTCGTATGGAGATCTGCTAGATGAAAAATATTGAAACTGTGATTGTTTAAGAGATTTGGGATACTCAATTGTCAATCTAGATAAAAGGAAATCATCTTTATAGGTTTGCGAGAGTATTCTGTATGATGTTTGTGTTCAATGAAATTGAGGCATATTACCCCAAACATAAATTCCTGGAGAAATAAGAGACTGTTTTATGAAATGTGATACATATTTTTCTCATGTGAATTTGCCCATGAGTGCTGTCATCAAAATCAAATTATTGTGTACACAGAAGGGGCGTGCTGTCGAAACCTGACTTGTCAAACATACCTATGTTGATGAGTTTCTTGCCCAAAATGTTTCATCTGATCTTATCGGTTATATTCTTTGATGCACGCATATTCAATGAGATATTCAGAAGTGAGATATATATAAGGGCCATACCAATTATCAAAATGTCACATCGTTTGAGTTTGTGCTATCATGCTCTCCTTTTTCATGTCTCTCTGGAATGCGAATTTGATATTCAATGTAAACATTTATGATACTAATAGGGAAGCAGAATTCAATATGTCTTTAAAGTAGATATGTTGATTACATCTAATAGATTTCAGAAATGGATTTACATATTTCAGATGATGAATTATTTTAAAGTGTTAATTCTAGTTGATTTATACCTCATGTAAATTTTTGCTGGAAGTTATCAATTAAGCACCCAAAACATCACACTTTTTGATATATATGTTTTAAACTGTTTTTGATAACCATACTCTGGGATCAATGATTTTTACTTTGAAATTGACCATAATTGACAGTGGAAAGACAGTCATTTTTTGCAGGTTGTTCTTAATGTTTTATATCTCTAATGGCAAACTACTTTCCAAGTGAACAAATGTCAAGTTCAGGTGTAATTTAAACACAGGTAATCATTTAATGAAGGCATGTCACAAGCTGCTACGATTGTCCAAATGATCAATTTCCAGTTTGAAATGGAGACTGGAAAAAAGTGTAGAATGTGGATGTTAAGGATTAGAGCTACCGTAGTCTAAATATAGAGACTTTGAGTAGGTCTTTCAACTTCCGTAAATTGATTTGTACATTCTGGAATTAATGACTGACCAATAGCTAGGTTGTCATACTCTTGGTAAAACAATTGGTTCAGCTCTTGGACCATTCACATTCTCATGTCTGATCCAGTAGTATTTCAAAACGGCTGACAAAATAATTGATTGGATGCCCTGAACCCAAACTTTTTTTTCTTTTTTTCTTTTGCTTTTCACTGATATAAAAAATCAAAAGTAAACTTATCAATAAACATGTGAAGTATGTCCTGGAAAGACATTTTCAGGTGCGTCTTGGCTTTTCATCCCCGTATAAGTCTTAGTACTTGAAAAATTTAAGATTAATGAAAAAAAATATTTTTTTACCTACCATCATTTTATTTAAATAAAAATGTCATTGGAAGGCATCCAAACAATTTCTTGTAGTTGGCCTGATCATTGGCATCTCTGTATAAACATCAACAAAAGCAATAACAGTAATCAGAGTGAAGATAAGTATAAAGCTAATTTTATGGCTATGATTCATTTTCTCAAATCATTCATAAGATGACATTCTTATCTTATATTTAATGTTTGTGTTGCTAAAATTGGATCCATTGTATGAAAATTATGATTCTATTCATTGTGAAAAAAAATAAGTTCTCTCTTATTTTCATTATGATATAACAAAATTTGTATCCCGCAAGCAATGGAGCTAATTTCCTTTCTAATAGGAGGGGTTTTCCCCCATACTCATGCATGATGCCCAAGTTATAATGGGGCTGCTATATATGCCTCGCTGAGTCTCCTATTGTGGCACCCAAATTAAAAATCGAAATAGATTTCAGTCTTAATTTTGTGCTTTGAATATGAGAATTATCTCATTACGTCATGTGGATTTAATGGCTGGCAATTACTTAGATATTTTACTTTATTTTATTTTTTAAAATCATTTGTGAAATGAGGAGAGTGAATCATTTAATTCTCTCTAATGTTCTTACAATTGTTTAAAATTTTCTTAATGTTTTTGTCACACCTGTGCACAATCTTAAATCCATAAAGAATAAATTATTACTTTGTGTCATAATACATTTCTTCCTTGGCAAATTTGTCTCCTGCTGAGTTTTCTTGAGGACAAGGTTAGATTTAAGGTTGGTTTTGATTTACTTTTTTTTTCAATTCTAAAATTGGATCATTAGGAAAGTCTGATTAAGGCCTGGATTAGGTCTTGAGGTAAGGGTTTGTTTTGACCACTTGAAGTCTCTTGGCCATTAGTGGTTATGGTTCAAATTTTCAGATCAGAAGATGTTGCATCTGAAACACACGATCAGCAGAATCTTGTCACTGTGCTGCTCTCAACCCAGGTGAAAATGGGTATCTTGAAGGAACATATTCCTTGAAATGTATGAGTGCCAGTGGCTAGCTCAGCAGCTACTGCCATGGTAAAAAATAATGTGCCCATTCTAAAGCACATTAGAGTAGGATATGTGCATATAAAGGTTTGTTCACTATAAACATTGATCCCCAGAATTTCAAAGTAATAGTTTTTGTAGTTCAGAACAAATTGCTTGCACTCTTTGTTTTTCCTTTTTTTATGGAAAACTTATCAAAGTTATTTTGGTCTGTATAACAAAGGCTTTCCTATTATGAAGTTTCATTGACCAGGTTCTTTCATTTCTTTTTTTCGTTTCAGACTCTGAATTCCATCCCAGACCAGGATTCGTTCTATGACATCACTGATGCGTTGGAGGTGCAGGGGATGGAGAACGTCACACAGAGATTGACGGGACGGAATGGAACCGATCTGGATCTTATGGAACAGATCCGCATCTATGAGGTGAGATTTTACTTATTGTTTTATCAAAATCTTTATCATTATTATCAAAGTCATCCTCAGAAGTATTATCATCATTGTCATCATCATCAGGGACATTAAATGAGTCGTAAAGCAATGGTGGGTTGAATTTTTCAAAGTGATGTCATTGATATTTTTATCCTGTAAGTGGTTAATTTTTCCTTCAGGTGTGTCCACATCCAGGGTTTCCCTTCTAATTTCACTTCTCCATAATTCCCCCTCATCATCACTCTCCTATTCTCACCCCAAGGGAAAATGATGTTGGCTGTAATGTTAGCCGGTATGTGCATCCCGTTTAATCTGGTCTTCCTCCCATGGGAGATGCTGAGGGGTTTATCATGAATGTGCTTGTGGGATTTTTACGTGAAAAGCTGCTGAAATCGTCAAACCTGATTGGCTGAAAGTTAAATATCATGGAAGGACCCGTTGATGAAATATTTCACAAGTTAGAACATGAAAACCATGTTGCTCATTGAATATTTTCCTTTGGCTATTTTCCTTTTGACTACAAATTAGGAGAGTACTCATGATGTCACATTTCAGGCTATCTTTGGTTTATTTTCTAAATCAATCAATGGATATTGATGATAAGATCATTTTGAGGAGTTTAGTGACCTCTACCAATTTCTGTGATTGAATATGAGAACCCATTCCACTCTTTTATTAACCTATGAATGCATGTATTATTAATTTTCTTAATTTCATGAGAAAATGTCTCTCTATTTTAAGTAGGATTGATATGGAATTGCGAGCCCAGTTCCTTGCAAATTGAAATTGTATTCCAAAAGTATTCTTAATAGTGTAGATTTATGTGTTGGGAGTAAGAAGACCCGCTGCTACATTCTGTGCTTTTTCAGCTTGGATGTTTTTTGCATGGTTAAACTTTCATGTTTTTCCCCTGAAATAGAAGTTCATTCTCATTACTTTCATAACTTTGCACCTTCTTATGTGCTCGAAAAAATAGCCAGTGTGTAGATTGTCACTATACATGATTTACACTTTTAGGAAGCTACATGCAGTTAACCAAAAAATGAAATACAACATATTAAAATGCTTTGACATCCACCCTAACGATGATATATCATTCATATCATTATACAAGCAGTGGTTTCCGTGGTGATTTACTACCACGATTCAGCAAGTGTCTGTCATGAGACCCTGGGATTATGCTGGGGTCAATTCCGGCATATGGCATGTCATATTGCATCAGATATTACACTATATTTTCACTATATAGTCATAGGAAAAAGAATTGGGACAAAATCATGAAGTCCCATTCAAGCTTTGATGTCATCAGAGCTGACATAAAAAAGTAGCTTTACTGCTACTAGGCAATCATGATAAACACCTGTTCTACTTTTCTTTGTGGAATAACAGGGAAGGGTATTTTTGTTTTTCAGCCACTGTGATTACTTGAATGGAGAGTTGTTTATATTGTCCAATTTCTTGCTTTTGAATTCATAGCGTCTGGTACTAAATTCCTCAAAACAATTCTTTGACTTGTTGGCATTAAAGGGGAATAACCGGTGCTTTTCAACAAAAAGCATCATTGCCTCTGGTGAATAATATAGGCCTACAATTCTGCAAGAAACAATAGTATTAAACCCCAAATTATTTTTGAACTGATAATATAGGAGTTGATATTTAATGTAATCTATAAAAAAAAATATACTCTTGTAAATGGAACATGAATAATTTTTCTTTGTCCAATCACTTTTAAATTCATTTTGCAAGAGATATTTGTGCTGCTCTATGATTTGTTTAATCATAAAAGAATAATATTATAATAGATGTGCACATAAAATCGCTAAGCAATGAATAGTCTGATGATATTTCTGTACATGTAGGTGTTCTATAGAGAAAAATAACCTATTTATGAAGGAAATTGGTCATTTACCTCCTTTCTATTCCAAGTACCCTGGAATAACTAAATACGATGGCATTTAAAGGAAATAGCAGTATATCATTTTACCCGAGTTTATTTGATTCATTACCCTTGAGCCTGTTTGACCTGTGAAATACAAGTAAGGGTGTTTTCTGCTATTTTTATTTTGACCTCCGTTCCAGACAATGGTATATATCATGCAAGACTGTAAGTGTTTTGGGAATTTGTTCTAGAATTACCAAGTTGTGTGTTTTGTAAGCCAAATAGAGAGTTTTAAAGGACAAGATTGCTCTGAATCTACACCTTTGATATAAAACTTTATGACGAATGTGAAAAAAAATTGGAAATATATATTTATTCAATCCAATATTTGCACATAGTACATGTGCCCCTTCAGGAAAATGCTAGAGTTACCAGGGGCCCTGAACACAAAAAACATAAATGATATAAACAACATAATGGAATAAAAATTAGAATGAGAGGTCTCTCCTGATTTCTTCTTTAAGTGTAATTTTTATTCATAATCCTATATCAAAGGAAAATTATTTTCTGCTGTGCATGAATACAATTTTCATGATTTCCCTGTTTATTTGAGAGATTCAGGAATCAAGCATAGATGTATTTTGTTTTCAATCGCACTTTGGTATTGTATGATATATAGGTTATATTTTACTATTGTATGCTGATGTATGATCCTTGACTTTGTAAAAACTTTCATGTGGGCGTGACCATTGACCTTTTCTATTTATGTACGATATTTACATAGAATATCATGTGAAACGGAATATGTATGTTTACTGGGAAAGCCTATTTACATAGAATACATGTATCAAATTCCTTGTCAACTGTGGTGCTCTCTTAAATAATGGAATGTAGTGGTGAATATATTGACCTTATTATTGTACAGGAGTGCAAGTCCATGTACTAGTACACTAGTTGAAATGAAAGTTAGATTCTAATGTAAGAAATAGGGGGGGGGGTAAAGGGTGCATTTACTTTTCACTGAAAAAATGGGTTTTTATGTGCGTTTAACTTTATGTGTTTAAATGTGTGTGTGCTTGCTGACCCATTATTAGTCCACTTTATTGACAGATACTGGATCTGTCCCTGATACACCATACTATGGGTTATTATCAATGTTGATTAAAAATTAAAAAAAAATAGCAAAAATCTTAGGCTCTGGCTCACATTTAGTAAGCTTTGATTAGTAGGTTCTGATAATATCTTCTCGATTATATCTAATGATAGATATAAGCACTTTTTCAAGACAGAATAAAAAAGTGCATTTATTTTTTACTTAGATAATGATAATTGTTTGCCTCAAGTCACATTTTTCATATGTTACTTTTATACCGTATTTCTATTTAACATCCAGTTTGCCCTCAAACATGAGGACGGGGAAGAAGACATCCCGATGCAACAGAAGCAGAGCTTACGCAAGGCACGGCGGAGCATGGACCCCTCCGCCACGGACCGTAAGAGCATGAGATCGCTCCGAACCACACCTGAATGGGTTAACGATGTCAACAAGAGGGTTTCGTTGGATCCTAAGCTGACCAGCACGCCGGAGGATCCGTCGAGTAGTGGGACGGAGGATGGGCTTGCAGCTCAGAGAAGAAGAAGAGAAAGGTACTTATTGATAACCAGTCTATGGGGGTGTTGCTCAAAACCAACTGCAGATCAACTGCAACTTTGCAAATTGTAACATGCATTTTTCATTCGCGCACTGTATGCGCATTTAACAATACGCGCAAGACACAGTGATTTTGATTAACGTTTTCCGATCGATTGCAACTTGCGATCAATTGCAACTTTTTGAACAACACCCCCTAAATGAGATACTGTAATTACTGGTCAATATTGATTTTAAAGCATCTTGGAGGTGTTTTAGAAAGTTTTTGTGTATTTCAAAACGAGCAGTAATGTAGATGCTCTTTTGAATGATGGGAATGAGGATGGGTTAACTGCACGGGAAAGTGAAGGGGAAGATAAACGTATGAATAAAAGATGAAACAGTGGTAGATAAAGTCCAATCAATATTAAACATTAGGTTCAATTCTATCGCATATAGCCGATATCACCTGATATCACGCACTTTGGCTTTGGCACGCTCATTTCCGGGATCCATCTTGATTTCACTGTATACTATCTACAAAATTTCAATCCATGTGTATTTAGCGTAATTTCTTCGTTTTGCGTCGGAAGCCCAGCATTGGGCTGCTTCGCAAAAGAAACCCTTATAACAAATAAATGCAGATATGAAAGAAAAATATATAAAATGATGCTTTTATTCGCAAAAATCGATGAAAAAATATGATACTACGGACCGCTGACGAAGTTTACCATAGAAAGCTTATTGAAAACACGCAAATGTTACCAGAAGTACCTGTGCCAAGAATCTGGGCCAGTATAATTAGTGCGCTGCAGGCGTTCAGATTCAGAGAGCTATATGCGATAGGGAGAATTTGATTTGGCCTTGTCTACCACATTAAATTGATGATGTTGTGATCACTCTAAGCTTCAATATCTGGAAATCATTTGCGGGCCAACATTTTTCTGGACATGCCACAGTGGCAGAGGTCCGTTTTTAAATTGAATCTGTTTGGCAACCGATCTGGCAATCTACTTTTATCAAATCAGGATTCAGGGTAACATTTACTTCAAATGAATGTTTTGATCAGGCGGAAATAACCGATATGATATGAAAACCTTGAACCAAGAGAATTGCACTCTGAACTTACTTAGGGTAGTATATGAAGATGTGAATATTGTTGCAATCTAATTTCTTGTCTAGAGATTTTCACATCCACTATGGATTCGCCAAGATGTTGCTCCAAAGTTTCTGCTTTGATTGAACCCCTTGGTGGAATTCTAAACAGTGGTCTTTGTTAGACCATGGACTAAACCATGGTTTAATTTAAATTTGAGATGAGTTTATTGGATGTTTATGGTGTGCACTTGATTTAGTACGTATTTAAAATGAGATCCAGTGAACGTGCCCAAATCAAAACTGATCCATGGTAAAAAGAAAATAAATAAGCACCCTCCCTGTTGCATTGGAAAGTTAATAAAAAATTGATGAAATTGTGTTCAGAATTAGAATAAAAGCAGTATTCATAGAAGTATCATGTTCTTAGTTTTTTTCTTGGAAATCATCAACTTTGATTTGATAACTGAATTAATTTTTTCCTAATTACTATTTCTTGAGAGGCATCAGATTTCAAGCTCCAATTAGACAATGATTCACTCCAATATGTCATTGATCAACTCAAAATGACCCTCTAAAGAATAGATAATAATAATAATAATGTACGTTTTTTTATATAGCACCTATCACTCGCACAGGGAAAGTCCCTAAGCGCTTAAAAAGAAGGATAAATAGAGATATAGAAATACTAATATTTTCGCCCTATACATGGATGATGGAATAAGTTAATAAGGTAGTGCATGTAGGCAAGGTAGTTAGTGCATGTTGTTTTTTATGTCATAATCAATAATAGTATTCCCAATCAAATCCCCTTTTATAAGGGATACAGGACGATGTCTTTATTTAAACAAAAATATAAAGTGATCTTGAATAGAATGTTAGATTCAAAACAAGGAAATGCAAACAGATTGTGAATAGTTTCTCTTGGATTTGTCAATAAAATAGAATGGGCTTTACCTTGATTGAAAGAGATGATGAATTGTTTTGAAATGTCATTCTCCCAAGCTCTTTGTATTTTGAGGAAATACCTGATTGGATAAAAATTTCTTCTCACAGTGCATTTTTGTAACAAAGTAAGATATGATGGAGACAGTATTTATCTACTGTGATGATGTGAATACGAGTCTAACATCGACAGTCATTCAAAGATGGATTTTGATTTGGAAACATTGAAAATATAATATTAACATTGCTTTGAGGATATATTTTGGAATACAATGAAATTTTGTACATTTGTTATAATATTGCTATCTTAGAGTGTCTTTTTTACAGAGAATTTTGAAATGGAATAGTTTACTTTATATGCAAATATTGGTTGTCTGATAACATGAGGAATTTGTGGTTATGACAATTGTTTTTCATTTGTCTGACTTTGGCTACTTACTGTGGAATGCCATAATCCTTGCAATATGCCTCTGGAATAATATCTAGGAATACCATGATAATTTATACATTTGGATTATTTTTTTTATTCAAGGTCACTGTTTCTGGAGAATTTCAAAATTGATAATTTTTTCTTTCCATTACTGCTCTTGCGGTCTGACAAATGATTTGAGGAATGTGAGGTCATGACAATGTTTTGCATTTGTCTCTATTGGGATATTTACTTTGGAATACCATAATCCTCCCAATATTGAATAGAGTGATCTGGATTTAGGAGATGGAGAAAAAGAGGTCTAGATCTTCTTCGTGGAATTGGTTTAGGTCTCTACTCGGATTTATCAGGAGGTGAACATGAAATTGGATTGATGTAAATTGAATATAAAAAAGCAGAATGGAAGGGATGGGCTGAAGAGCAGGGGTTAGGAGATATGAGAAGATTATGGCTGCAGGAAAACATAGCATAATTGTTCACTGTGAGCAGATGGGAGAAAAGAATTCGACCAAGTAACGATTGTTTATTCAAGCATTTGTAATAGCTTGATGCATACAAAATAAATTTTCTTCCCTTTTATTTTGCATCAAAACTGTTTAGCTAATAAATAGGGAAGCTATTTTCTTCTGTGTTTGTGAAGCTATTGTGGAGACTTGTATGAAGTTGTTTAGTTTGTCCAATCCTTTGTCCCTTCAGCTCACAGTGAATGGATATTATTTGTTATAGAAATGATCAAAATATTTAACAAGAAAACAGAGAAACAAACGAAATTAACACAACAGCTAGTGTTTTAAACTAGCTAGTAGTGATGCTGGAACATTTTTATTATACACAGCTATATGATATTAAGCTACCCTGCTGCCCTACAGTGCCTGTTTGATCAATGTGTTACTGTATAGTTGCTGAGTAATAAGCAAATCTTTCACATACAACTTGTGTCTATCAATTTTCTCATTGGAATTAATTTTAGACAAAGAATTTTGGGATTATCGTTAATCAATTTATTATCGTGGATAAGAAATGGGTCAGTTTTTCAATGCCAAGGAATGCCTATTTGGTTATATATTTTCATAACTCGCTAACTAATTCATATTTCTATTCCTGTCTTATTATGATATTCCAGGCGGAGAGGTCTCTCGGTTCAAAACGACGACGTGACCACGCCCACCACAGCCCTGAACGGCAACGGAAACGAGATGCTGACGTTAGAGGAGAGACGGCAAAGATTACGGGAAAGAAGAGACAATGCTATGAATTCAGATAGCAGTGCTAGTACACCCAGTGGTGAGTTTGCAGTTGAAGAAGTTACATCAGGGTTCCCATTCTGTCTTGAAAACCTGGAAAATAAGTACCATTTTTTTCAGTTAGAGAACAAATTTGATTTGAAAAATTCTCAAATCAGAGAAAAATTAGGAAGTTTTGTTCTCCTAAAAATAGTGGGAGCCAAGTGATAATCGAAGTGGGTGACTTAGGTTGATGTAATTATCAGGAATTTTGAAGGGTCTTCAGGGGAAATGGAGAGGAGAGAGAGGGATAAAGAGAAGAGTAGGAAAATAGAAAAGGGAGAAAGAAAGGGGAATAAATGGGAGAGAGGAAGGGAGAGAGAAAGTGGAGAGAGATCAGAGAGTTAAAAAGGGAGGAAAGTATAGAAAGTTTGAAAGAATGAGAGTCAAGAAAGAAGAATGCAAGACTTTTTTTTGCAAGGAAAGAAGGGTGGTTGGTGTTTTTCTCTTACAGGTTTTCTTTTCACAGTTTCCAAGATTGTGAGGGTACTCAGATACTCAGATGTATTGTTTACAGATATCCAGTACAGCCTATGACAAAGGTTTGCAGAACTGGATAAATCATCTTGGATACCCTACAGTGGGGTATCATCACAGAAAGCAGGAGACAAACGATGCAAAACAATGTACAATCTAAGGTACCATCCTCGGACACACATTTCCAATGTCCTTTGAAGCCTTCAGGACATGCTCACATGTTACCAAGGTTCTTATTTGGAATAAATGGGTTTTTTTTAATCGAAAGGGAGGTACTACAGCCATACCTTTTATGAGGACCGTCTGTCTATAATGCTATTTCTTTACAGGAAAACTATGTGGTATAAAACCAGTCTATGCTGGTCACCTTTCTACAGTGGTTACCTTTTCTTTTCCTTCTGGTTGGCCACTGGAGACGGGTTTGAATGTGACTAGCTGCTACATGCAGGTAGCAAAAATTCCCTGTTTGACACAATTTGTATCTTTCACCTCTGTATCAATATTCGCTGGATATTTGCAAAAAAATAAGGTTATATTGTGAGTGATTCTTTCGGTAGAGCAGGCACAGCACAGCACAAATGGCATGTGGAACATGTTGCTTGTTGCATAGTCCAATTGAGGACTGTGTATTCAAATAGCACCCACCTGTGCATATTCTCTTACACTGAACACACAGGGACTGCATAGCTCAACCACAGAGTCCTTACATAACCCCCTGATCAGAGGGATATGCATGATCAGAGGGTTATGTGAGGACTCTGTGGTTGAGTACTATGCAACCACTAAGTGTTCAGTGTAAGAGAATATGCAGAGGTGGGGGGATATCAGAACACACAGTCCTCAACTGGACTACTTGTTGCTATGCAACACCAGCTGCATGACAGCAAAATTTCTTTGTCAAACAGCACAGAAAAGCAACTAATTACATTGTCAAATCACCTTAAACGCAACTTAAAATGCCTTGGAAAATTGAATTAAATTCTTGTTAGTTGTACTGTCCCCATAAAAGCCCATCAATTTGGGAAATTGTTTTTATAGCTGATTAATCTATATTTCTATTTTTAGATATTGTAAGTCATCTCCATGATATTCAGCACACATTCGTGCCAACGGTTGCATAATCTGTATTTGAGGATTACAGTTAGAAGGTGATAATAATCTAGAATTCCTGCTGAATACTGCTCTCCGGATATCCGACTATACGAGAAATCTTGTCTAATTACCGCAATTAAACGGATTACAAAGGAAATCACATAGATTACCGGGTCATTCTTTAAGCCTCAGATTTCCACCTGTAAACAAGGATTTTCCCACAAAGTTTAATTGTCCCAAATCTCTAATTATAGTATACATTAACCTGATTTGATAACAGGAACATTATTTGATATCTTTGTTTGCGTCTGAAATATGAAATTTGAACAAGGTAAAGATGCTCACCCCAAAACAAACATTCAAGTCGCATCACCTGCCAGATTTTCATTGTCGTTTGCTGTGGGAGTTCTATTTACTTTAAAAAGTATAAAAGTCATGTGAAACACTTTTCTGTACTGCAACTGAATAATAATCATAATATTAGAGATGCCCACTGTTACGGAATATACATGAAGTCCAAATTAAACTATGAATAATGCAAGAGCTGAACAAAGTGCAAGCAAACGTGATAACATTTACCATTGTGAATAGCCATTTAACTTCCAGAGAAAGCCTTGAATCCATATGAATATACACCTTATGCATATTCTGGAATAGTTACCATCTCTGTAATTATGCAATTGTAATGTTTGCAAAGGGCTGTTAAATCATGACAATTTGAATTGTTCTGAAATTGATTTGATTGTTTTACTTCTAGATAAGCTATAAAAGATATCGACTGAATCATTTGTTTTTGTCATTCATATCATCAAAATTCAGAGCATTACCTGTTGTATGACTAATACAGGAACCCAGACGCACTGGTATCAAATGTTGCAACCCAATTTGTTGTCAATAAAGCGAAACAATCCCAAGGAGAATCAGGTTATAAACAAGTTCTTCCGGAAGAATTTTTGGAGAGAGGTGTATGTCAGAGTCCTTTACAGAGACATATTTATTGTTACTTCCTGCGAATGAATCTTAGCGGATCTGGCCTGTCTGTGTTGTCTTGGAGTGGCATTTGTTAGAAATTATGTTCTTCTTTTGTTTTTAGGATCGACCCTTAATTTGTACCGTGTCACCTTCAATGTCTCATGTGGGATAGGTGTGTTTACCTCTTCCTGCCTCAGTAGGTTCTCTACCCCTTCGGTTTCTTTCTTCCTTATCTATCTTTGTGCCCCTCTCCATCTCTCTCTCATTCTTTCCTGCCCTCCCAACTTCTCTCCACTCTTTTGTCCTTTTTATTTACATCTTTCTCAAAATCTCATTTTCTTCCATTCCCTCCCTCCCTTTATAGATCAACTCCTACTTCTCTGCTCCCTCCCTTGTTCACCCCATGTTGCTCTGTCTAAATCTATCTCAATATCCCCATCTCCATTTCTCCCTTCCCCTCTCCCTCAAACCACTTTTTCCATCCCTCTCTGCTTGGCCCTCGCAAGAATAAATCTTCCCTATCTTGAGCTGTTTTCTACCACCAATATTTCTATTGTTTTATCATGACATAAAGGTAAAATCTTACTAGGAAAATACAAATGAATCCTTGCTGCCTTTTTACTTTTCTTTTAATATCAGTTATGCAGTCACTGAAATTAAGTAAGGAAAATGTTTGAATCAATAACCTTTACTCCTTTTATAGCTGACCAGAATGCAGTACCCAAAAGAAAAAAGTTATCGATCCGGGCGGTCGTGAAGGAAGAAAGTACACCGGTCATCAGCCCGCCCTCTCAGACCCCTCTAGCAGGTACAAGAATTACCCCCTCCCCAATCCTGCAAGTGAATAACCCCCTCATTGTTCAATTTCCTTGTATGATATGGATATGTGGACTCCATAATTGTGTTTCAGAGTTCATATCATTGTCTTGTGATGAACATTTTTCATTCTCTCTCATGCCTTGGAATTCAGTGACTGTTGATGTGCCATCAATTAAAGTTAATTTCTAATTAACATACATTTTATTCTCTTCCTGATATGTACCTTGAAATTTACAGTTTGAACGTGACTTGTTATTTACATAATTACCCTGGTTCATTCAATGATCACTACATTCCTAAGTTACATTTCTTCAGGTTAAAACCTTACACAATGATGCTCAAACTTCACGTTATTTCTTAACTAATTTTATATTTCTATTTCCAAGTTTATTCAGGGGTACCTCCTAAATATTGAAACAGATGTCATACATGCAGAGTACATTTTGATACTAGGATGATATAAGAATTTTACTACTAACTAACACACATGCATGGCAATCAACCCATTAATTGCATTGCTTCTTAATGAATTAATCAAGCATTTAAAATGTTCTATTCCTTCCCCTCACAACTTACCAAATATATCATGTTGATTGAAATGAAACTGTTCATTTTCCCTTTTCAGATGAGCATGGATTATGAATTATTGATGTGTTAAGTCCAGGACAGTTTAATGCTACATTGTTGTGTGATTAACCAGTGATTTTTTTCCCGCTTGTGCACTAATAATCACATTTGATTATATCGGTCTTAAAAAATGTCCTTTTATTTCTGGATTTAGGATGAGCACTGCTCGCTTTTTCCACTCAGATGATATTAGTCCAATTCCACAAGCACCAAGTCAATTAGTATTTACATATTGATTAATTGTTTTTCCATGTGTGGTTTTACAGCATGAGATATCATGTTTGTTGTTGTTATGGTTGGCAACCTAGTCCTGGACTTTCATGTTTTAGTTTACGCTTCAGCATGGTTTTATCGTTGACACAATTAAAGGCTTTGTCATATGCTGTACTTTTTTCTTGTCCTTCAGTTTTCCCTTTAATTGGTTAAATGTTTGTCCTTCTCAATATACATCGTGGTAGACATTGGATATGTTAGCGATATTGTTATATGCAATTCCAATGAACCTCTATTTTTCTCCAGAAATACTTTTTTTTTCTATCTATGATATTCCACTTAGTTTTTTATACATCTATATTTTTTGTCAGATTTGCTACACTGATGTGATGAATATTTATGGATAATAATGTTCTGTGGTTTACCAAAGCAACTGGAAGTATGGATGTTTTAAATATTGAATGTTTTGGAGATACATTGAGTATATTTTCTTTTCTTTTTGAGACCTATTTACTCTTTGGTTTACACCACATGATATTAACTCTTGAAAACATTAGATGTCAATATCTGTTTATTCATATCTTTTTGTCATTCTAGGAAGATTTAAGCCTGTATCATGCACAAAAACTTATTTGTCAACCTTTGAAATGAGAGGTATTTTCTTTCACAAAATAGCTATCATGATGTTATATAATGATTGACGTAATCAAGCTCTATCTCTTTATTTTGTATCCCTGTACCCTAATTGTTAAACCCAAAGATCCTCTTAGAAATGAAACATCAGATTCTTATAAACAAGCAGCCCAGTCGTCATCACGTAGTAAGTCAAGTGTGATGTGTCGTTATTTTGTCTCTAATTTTGTCAATTTTAAAGATGTAGAAAGGCATACTATACCAGAAGACTTACATTCCATATAAATTTGATGAATTTGGATTCCTCATCATAAATTTCAGATTTGTGTAGAATAAAATTTAGTATCAGAATGCTTCTTGAATGAAATAAGAGTCACTTTGAGTACAGAAAATGTTCCCAAACAGACAGAAAAGTTTGCAAGTAATAACAAAACAATTTAATGTCTTTTTTATTCATCTATTTGCCACACATGGGGTGGAACACCCTCCTTAGCCAAAAGGCTGTTCTTCTGAGGGGTCCATAATCTGTCAGTAATTTTACACTTGAATATCAGCACAATTGAAATTGTAAATATTGCATAAAATAATGTTTTTGAAACTATTGAAGTAATTGTAAGGTATATGTACAGCATGTTAAATTTTTCAGTCTGATTTAAAAATGGTTGTTAACCTGTCAGCAACCTGCTCTTGAAGAATGTTTCACTTATTTCACTTTCAAGGTTGCAACATATAAATACTGATTAAATGTTTGATACATTCAAATGTATGAAGAATAATTGTAAAAATTTGATTGAAATTCAAAGACATTATTTTGAATATAGTTATCAAATATTATATCGGTTTGGTATATATTGCAATGAAGTGTGAGAATAGGATACTATAACATAGCATGGCCAACTTTGCATTTTGGTACAATTACACGTCTTCTGTGATATTGCATCAACTTCAATCAATGCATCTTTGAGCATGCCTTAGGATGCCATAATGACAGCAAATAATTGCGCTAAGTGAGAGTCATTGAAGATTACATTTTAGAGGAACATAGATGTGTAACTAATAAAATTACACCATTAAGTCATAGAAATGCTTCAATTATGATGTAGTAACATTTTTATATTATCCTATTGACTTTAACTAAAACTTGTTGCCCAGGTGACAATCTTGCTAGTGATGCTTGCGAGTTTGAAACTTACGGACCAATGTCATCCTCTGTCGCCTTGGCAACAAGCCCAACAGATGGCCACGCCTCCGAACCAACCTGGTCGTCCGATGACCAGCATATTACCCAGAATGCCGTAGAGCACTTAGAGAGCATGGATGTGGAGAGTTGGGAAAAGGAAAATGATGAGATTCAGAGCTGTGATCCAGGTGATAGTCATGGCAACAGTGAGAGTACCGAGCTGCATGATTTTGCTGTTCATGAGAACTGGAAAAGTTCTCTGAAAGTTAGATTAGGAAGGGATAAAGATGAACTTACAAGTCATTACACTAGTTACACTGATGATAGTGACGCTAAAAATAAAGATGTTGGAGATGTTGAAGATTCATCTATCCATCATTCGGGAAAACTTGATGAGAATCATGATGATAGAAATAAAGACAGCGGAGATGATGAAGATGAAATTTTAGGGCATCCCAGGGAACTTGGTGGTAATGTTGATGGAAAGAAAGATGATGATAGAAATGATGAATTCCATGACCAAAATAATGATGATGCAGAGGAGATGATTGATAAAAGCAAGAAATGTGATGAAATAGATGAAGACTCGCCAGATATCCATCGTTTCCATGACAGCTATAAGGATCACAGCTCTGAAGGAGGTATTGCATGTGTGTTCATGTGGTACAGGATTGTTCAACAGAACTCTGTTCTGATTTTTTTGACATAATTATAATTTGAAATTAGCTTTTGATATTCTAAGTGACAATAACATCATTGTCTTCAAGATTCATTTCAACACATTTGTTCAAAACCTAGCACATCTTTATTTGTTGAAAAACTTCAATTAGTAATTTGGCTTTTCATTTCTGTATCAACATTTAAAGCCCAAGTACAGTTTTGGTAAAGATGAAGAAATATGAATTTTGGGGATATTTATCATGACACGTAATTCTTATACACATTTTTAGACCATAGCATATTTTCTTATGAACTGATTCCTTTGAAAATTTGAATTTGACAGTTAAATCATATTTAGCGCCCTCTCTTGGTAATAGCATTATTTTGCTCGTTATCGAGCATATACAAATATATTTCCAAGATTTGACAAAAGAATGATATAGAGATATACACAACAATTAAATTCATACATTTTCATCCAATTCTGAGAATGGGAAGTTGTCCTTTATCAAGAAAGAAAATATTGAAATAGCGTGGTGAAGCACCACGCTATAAAAATTTGCACATTTCAGGTTATAGCTTTTCCAAAACTCGTTCATTTTTCACACAATCTTTTGTGTAATATGTTTATGATACTATAATTCATTTCATATACATTTGAAGATAAAATCTGGTGATGAAAATATTCGCTTTTACCAAAACTGTACTTGGGCTTTAAAGCTGCAACCAATACTATAAACAATACATCAGATGGAATTTATTGAGACGTTCAATCCTGATACCCTGCATATTGTGTGGATTAATATTACAAATACTTATTTAAGAATGGACAAAGATTATAACTACTTGAAATAATGATATTGCTGAGAACCTCACAGAGTAATGAAGATGCACGTTTGTGTATAGAGTTGAAATTAAGGTAAACAGATTTTGGAGAGCTGTACTCTTATTATCATCATCCAGACATAGAGTTGTTTCTTTTACTAAAACCTCTGTCATAAAAAGGTTCACAATTAATCTATAAATTCTTAATTTGGCATGGGTATTTCGTCAATATCATACTCGTCTTTTATTCGAGTGTATACCAATTTTACGCATTTGACCGTAGAAATTTGCGGTAATGTTCAACAATGATTCGCATGGTTTTACTCAGAGTTGCTTGTAAAGTGTTCTATCACATAATCATTGAGTACTTTGCAGATTGGTTCTTGAATCGTGGTTAGAATATCCAGTCTTTGTCTGCTCACAATGTGTGTATAGTTGTCATCATCATTTGCCGTAGCATGCAGTGTTCAATTACAGTATAGAGGTTATAAGTAAAAACTTATTCAAAAGGTCTGAAAACTTCAGTTTATGCACTTGTAAACTGAAAATTTCAAACTATTTTTGAGGAGTCATTTAAAAAGTCATCATCTTTTGTGCATAATCTCCAGTCCCTTTATGCAGACATTCTAATCGTACCAGAATATGCATGATAGAATTTAAAATGTTAGAGCACAAGCAGCTGAACTAAATATTTTCCCATGCAAGAAAGTATGATTATTGTTCTCAGGCTTTCTCTCATGAGAAAATATTTGTTTCAAGTGTACAGTGTCTTGATTTATATTCTGATGTATATTCCGGAATGGATGGCATCTTTTTGTGTGTACCTCATGTCTTATAGTCATTGATTACTTCACCAAGAATGGACGCATGTTGTGCTGTGGTTCCCTCACAACTTAACCCAAACCACCTTGATTCATCTTGGTATTCACACATCCATCTCATTATTCCCTTCCAAGATCGCCTCAGACCGGTAGCGAAGGCCGAAGAAGGCAAGGAGAATGGGGAGGTGGAGACTAATGGAACCTGGCCCTCTCCAGCCCGCAGGAGGAAGCAGTATGAGAGAAATGTGGAGAAACCTCGCAAGAAGAAGGAGGAGGATGATGGCGATGATATCATGGCGTTGCTAAGAGGTGGGGCACCATCGAAGGCAAAAGAGGAGACAAACCCGAAGAGGAAGCCGGTCGAGAATGGTGAGAGCCAGAAGCAGGGAGTTGAGGGTACAAGGACTAATGGTTCTAAGATCAAAGAGACTCCGGAAGCTGATACGGGTGGGGACAAGTCCGCTAAACAAAATGGAACAGATGCTGCAAAGAATCGCTCAGGGGAACAAATGGCAGGGAAGACGACAACGGGAGAAAAGGATATTAAAAGACCAACGAATCAACAGACTGATGATGCTGCAAAGGATGATGGGAAGAAGAATGGAGAGAAAAAGAACGAGACCAAAGTGGAGAAGGACAAAGATTCAAAGGATGGAGCTAAAGAGAAGTCATCCAAGAAACCCGTTGTGAAGCGGAGGAGCTTCAAAGCCATGGTAAGCATCACCAGAGAAGAGGAAGAGATCGTTGAAGAAACAACGGATGTTACGCCGGCGAAGATGAATAAAGAACCTCCAGATGGAAAGCCAGATGAAACAAGCAAAACACCTTCTGATGATTCAAAGAAGGAGGAGAAACAAGTAAGCAAAGACCAAAAGAAAGATGAGGTTAAGGGGAAGTCTGAGATGGAAAAGAACAAATTGAATAAAGATATGAATAAGGTTAAGGAACTAGAGAATGTCAAAACCCCAGTTGGAAGCCCCAGGACGAGGAGAAGACAGCTCAGAGGTACAAAGAACATCTTCACGGAAGGGAAAGATGAGGATCTGATGACGCTTCTGAACAGTGGCACATCACTGCCAAGGAACTTTAAGACCAAAGACCACAAACAAGAACATAAACATCATCAGTGTAATGGGGAGCACAAGAAAAATGGAGCGACAGAACAAAAGAATGGATTGATCGAACAAAAGAATGGAAAGGGTGGGGATAAGAAGACTGGGAAGGATGAGACTGACTTTGGTACGTGGCCGAGGAAGAAGAAGAATAACAAGATTGAGAAGGAGGAAGACATCATGGCTTTCTTGAAAGGTGGGCTCGATTCAACACCTGACAAAGAGGAGGAAGAAGAAGAAGAGGAAGAAGAGGAGGAGGAGGAGGAGGGGCCAAGAGGACACATCTGTGATATCTGTGGGCAGAATCTCGACGAGATGGATGAAGATGATGATGAACAGGAAAAAGAAGAAGAAAACCAAATTACCAAGGATGAAGAGGAAGAAGAAGAGGAAGAAGAGGAGGAGGATGAGACAAAGGATGAGTACTCCACCAAGTGCGAGGAGACTCTAGAGGGAGTCGACAAGGAGCCAGAGCTTTTCAGGCGTCACAGTCGGAAAGACAACAACATGGATGACCTCTTGATGATCTTACGTAGTGGCAGCCAGTCTGCGCCCTCACCAGAAGATGACGATGACGAGGATGATGATGACAATGAGGAGGAGGATGATGAGGGTGATGAGACATCGTCGTCTGAAGAGGAGGTCACTGTCAAAGAGAAACCGAGGAGTGAGTTCTTGTTTCACATGTTGACTTCTTAATTCCGTAATGACCAAAGTCTTGTTAGAAGACCAATCAAACTCATAGTCAGGGAGCTCATACCTCAAAATTTGTGTTGACAATCCATGTTTGTCGGAAATGTTTCTGATCAGAGTCATTTTGAGTTTATGTTTATGACATTTGATTCAGATTATCAGTATAAATTTTAATCTAAGATTATAAAAAAAAGTACAGTAAATCTCTTGTGATTTTAACTGAAAATGGCTCTGCTCTGAAAATGTTCTAATCATTTTTTTTCCTGGAAAGACCTTATACATCTTAAAGAAATATGAAAATTTATAAACAATTTTTTCATCCATTCCCAAACCTATTCCTTGTTTTAATGTATAATCCGTTTGATCCAAATCATGCAAATCATATTCACTGTGATTATCATTTTTCAAATACTTAAAGCATGGCTCTATTATCTCATCGTAAAAATATGTATCAATATACAAGTTTTATCTTTTACATTGGATATATACAAATATTATACTTTGCCTTTTTATGTTCAAGCCCCTGAGTGAAATCAACATCATACTCTTGAAAATTGATTGAAAATTGATGCATGAATATGATATTCAACACCCAGTTATATTAATTACAATTGCTACATTTTTCATGATTTTCCATTTCCATTTAAGCATGTCTTCCATTAAAATGCTAGAAATACTGGTTTTACATCTAGTAATTATTTTATCTCAACCTTTTTGACTATTTATTTAATAACGAATATATATATATATTCATTTCTCCGTGTGAATGCTAAATATTGATAGTTGTCTGAAAATGGATTTCTGTAGTTTGTTTGAGGATTTTTATCACAATGGTTATCTTGTTTTTTCTCTTGATTTATCAAGGTATGTGGGGAATCTCCACAGAGAATTTGAATTGTAAGTTTGTTTCTTTCTCTAATTTCATTTAAGTTGATAGTTATGTTAAAAACATTATGTTAAAAGAATCAACTTTCTATAAATGTTTTTTTATATTGTATCTTATAGTAGGAATAGAGCTAAATATACAATTTCTTACAATTGTTCCTTTTGTTATCAAAATATTGTAAAATTGTTATCAATCTACATGTCTTTCAGTTGGGTATTTCCATGGGGTTGGGTCCACTTTTCATGCAAAGTCCATGTAATGTAGTGATCCACTTTGTCACTTCACCATGAAGATCAATTCAGATCTTCTTAAGCTTTGATCTATTGATGAAAATTGCTTTTTTTTCTCAGTTACACACATTTGGAGTTGAAATCTTTTCTGGATTTGAAGGTACAGGTATACAAAAATTTCACTACGTTACATGGACATCCCACTGATGTTGCATGTGCAAGAAATTGTCAGGTATCAAATTCCAATATGCTATGGTCTTTGAGGAATACTTCTGGGTGGGACACAGTTTTGGGGTAATGTCATTATTTTACAATACTTGCCTGGTTTGAAAAAGCCACAGATTTAGGGTTTCTGGATGTCACAAAAATAGACCCAACCCCGTGGAAATACCCAGTTGCAATTAAGCCGCAAACACAAGGTAGTTTTATTACTCTGTGCATCATCGGAGATAGAAGTTGCATTGCATTAATTTAGATAGATATTTTCAAACTATATTACAGTTAATCGAAGACATGGATAGAAGTACTTAGGTGCATGGAACACATTATTTAGTTGTCATGCACTCTGTTGACATGAATTCAATGAAGAGTGCATTTGTGTTGAAGCCATATTTTATAACAAAGATTTGAATTTTTCTTTCATTGATACTGTACCATAGATTGAGTATTTAAATGCTTTTGTACTTCATAGTTCTGTTCTTTTCCTTCTTCTTGACATTCAGTTTGTGTTATATTATTTTGTCACGTCCTTTACAAGGATTCTTTGTTCATACTGCTTTCTCTCATTTCTATTTCTTTAGCCAACTCGTCATCATCCATTCTCTATGATGATGCTAATGCTGATAGTAAGTTTTTGTGTGTTGTCCTCCTTGACATGTTGATCTTTTATCCAGTATGAAATTAGAAAAAGATAAGAACACTTGATTTAATTAGCTGCTGGAATTCTTTACTGGATAGAAATGATATGCTATGAATTGTATTTGCGGCACATTGATGATGAATATGCATTTAAAAAACTGTTTATTTATTTATTAATTTGATGAATTTATGTATTAAGGGAAATGAAAGCCTTTTTATGTCTTGTAGTCTTGTACTGATAAATTAATTCTTGAATGATATTGCTAGCAAAACACTGTAAGTCTTTTCCTGTATTTCTGTATTTTGCCTGAGGTTAACAATATGTGTCTGTTGCATTTATAAGTTAATATCACATGCAGATGTGAGGAATGGCACATATATTCGTGCATCGATGTGCACTTTTTATACAAAATGTGGCCAAGTTTTCCCTTTTATAACTTAATTATGATGGTATACTTGTTGAATCTTAACAAACATGAAACACATCTCCTTGTCTGTCCGTTTTTGTAGTAATTGGACACAATTTGTGCACTATTTTTATGTAAGTACATGTGGCATATTACTCTCACATCCCAATTTTACATCGCAATTCATCAGAAAAATTGATAAAAAGATTGATGATTCCTGTAGCTTTTTTATTTCGTTGGCGTCCAAGACTGTATCTGTTACACACGTCGCCTCTATCACCACTAAATATCTGAACATTGTTCAATTTTTTTTTTGCAAAATTGCGTGCACTATCTCCTTGTAATACCCTGTATCACAAACCTCACTGCTTTACCCCCCTGACACCCCCTTCTCTAGAATGGGCACGACTGGCCAACCCCGAACCCATCTTGCGGAAGACACATTGGGGGATGTTGCCCGCCACATGTGAGTTGTTACCATGGTTACGGTTGAGTTTGCGGTAGCGTGTTCTGCTCGGTTTCCAGTATTTATGCCTGGTTTGGTGTTGCATCTGATTTGTTCCATTTCAGCTTTGTGATCGACATATTTTTCTAGTCTGTTTAGATAAGAAGTTTGTATTCTTAGATTTTTAGGTCTGTTTTGAGTGTAACTTGTTAGAATTTTGCATGACAAAAACTGAATTATCCATCAGCTGTAGAAAAAGATTACCTCTATTTAAAGGGTGAATTGCTTTTTTGGAGCAAGAATAATTGGTTCCTCTTTGACATGATACTTCTTCTACGGTTCCATAACATTTGCTCCATACTTAGACAATTGCTCCAATGGACAATATAGGCACATCACAGGAAGCCTTATTTCAAACCTAACCATAACCATAACCCTAATCCTCAGGTAAATCTGTAGCATAAAACCTATCACAACACATACCCTAATGCTATGTATGTTGAATCATTAGGAATTGAGCAAATGTTGGGTCACTTCTTTTACTTATGGCTCAAAGAACACAAATTATTGGTTTTCTTGAAACATGTCAAAAAACAACTTTTTTTATTGAACTAAGACAGACTGTTAATGTATCTTTATCCTACTCAGTGGTTTGTACATACATTTTTTCAGTCTGTACAGATAGACTTCAGTCTTGTTTGATTTTTTTTGCAGATTGCATGAGTGTGTACCAGTAATCTTTAGTTTCATTCAGATCTGGTTTGAAACATGTCAAAAAAACAAGTTTTTTATTGAACTAAGAATGACTGGTGTCTGTATGCTACTTAGTGGTTTGTACATACATTTTTTCAGTCTGTACAGATAGATTTCAGTCTTGTTTGATTTTTTTGCAGATTGCATGAGTGTGTACCAGTAATCTTTAGTTTCATTTAGATCTGGTTTGGAGTGCCTATGAGTGATTTTACTCTACAAGTCCATGTTTTCATCAAAGTCAATTCTTCTGATGCCAAAGATCCACAGCAATAATCAGATGACTTATTTATTTGTGATGCTTTATTTGAATGAATAGAGTGTTCTATAATCACATTTGTTTTCAGGTTCTGTGGACAGAAGATGGAGACATTAATCACAATATTAGAAACGTATTTGAATTGTTTCAGTTAGTTTTTGTGTGATTTTTAAACTCATCTTTTTCAATGTTGTGAAGAGTGCTACAGTTGTATTGCATGTTCAGCTGATTTTTATTAGAGACAGATATACTACATCTAGAAAACTCTTCAGTGAGTAGTAAAATTGATGTTTATATTATTATTCCCTTTAGTTTTCATCCAACTTTTGTAAAATATACATTCTTTGAATTTAGAGTTATTTTGAAAATAACACATTTTTTTCAGTAAAGCATGGTATA
Source organism: Temnopleurus reevesii (assembly GCA_036244855.1). Taxonomy (NCBI): domain Eukaryota; kingdom Metazoa; phylum Echinodermata; class Echinoidea; order Temnopleuroida; family Temnopleuridae; genus Temnopleurus; species Temnopleurus reevesii. The sequence goes on from BQKZ01000737.1 coordinate 57,576, forward strand.
TAATTCTTCATTAAATTGAAAGGATATTTCATTTTCATTATTGACCCTATATTTATATTAAGGCCATTTTTTCAACACTACTTCACATGGTTTTACAAATTGAAAGTTTGTTGTCCTCACTCTTCTTCTCTCTCTGTTTCTTTCTTTGAGTAAAATGTTAAAGATCTATCAGAACAAGACATTTCTTCTATCATTCTTCAGGTTTTATCCTCTTATCTTATTCTAAATTGCTTTTTATTTCTCTTTTTCTACACCATAATAACTCCCATTAATCCCAAATACTGGTGAAAAATTACCCTGTCCATATTCCCATAACATCATTTTTCATCTTGTACCCCCCAAAATATCCTTGTGGAACTGCCTTCCCTCCCCCCCCCCCCCCCCCCCNCTCATACTCCTCCTCCACCACGCCCCGCCCCAGCTCCTCAAGGAGCTCAGAGAGGGGTCAAACCTCCAGCTACTCCAGCGATCGGAGCACTGAGAAAAGCTACTATGATAGACGGAGGGATAGCGGTTCTAGAGAGACTGATGCGGAGAAGAGTTTGGCAGAAAGGCGAGCTGAGAGGATGGCGGAGAGGGAGAAAAACAGCGCTAGTTCAACCAGCGGTAGGAGTGCATGCCGTGTGCTCTTAATGTCTATAAGATAAAATGATGAATAATATTATGCAAATCATTTTAATAATGTAGAAAATGGAATGAAATATCACTATTCACAAAGGTGATTTTGACTGTTTTCTTTGTATGCTTTAGATGCTGAACAAATTAATTAAAGTTTAAGTATATAAAAGAAATCATTTAGAACATACATACATGGACATGCAGAACAGAATTGAGCCTCAAGGCAACTGCATTGAATTGGAGATGATGACTACATCCAATATATGTGTCATTTGACGAACAGTCACCTTTGTAATGTTTTATAGGAGATTGTGATTCTCTTGTCTTGAATTTAGTTGATTGGACCAACATTCTATTATCACTCACAATTATTTTTTTCATATATTTTATTTTTTTCATAAAATGAAGATTTTCTAGTATAACCAAGTACATTCTTGCTGAATTTATTCCATGTGTATAGTTCTGCATATTCAAATTATCTTTTATCAAATCAGTTTAACGTTATATTGACAATAATTTTGTACCTTTGTATTATGACCTCAGTTTTTAAGTTGTAAATGGCCATATCTTTTCTCCTTATTTTCAACCATATTGCTTTCCAAACTTTCTATAAGATCATCACCTACAGGTACAAGATCATGTTAAATCATTGCTTTTAAACAAATACTTTATTGTATTTACCCAATAAGTTTTGTGTAATTGATTATATTACATTATAGATGAACATCAGTTAGCCATGAAATTTTTTTTCCATCCTTTAGACTCCTCGCAATCAGGTCGTGAATACCGTCGTTCATCATCATCCTACGAACCGTCGTCAAGAAGGAGTAGCCCGTCATCGAGACCTGGTGGGCACTATAGATCTTTTCTCATTTCCAAATTTATTAATCAGAATGACGGAAATTGTATTAGCACAAAATGTATGACATTTAATGTTAATGCTATTCATGTTTGCTGCATTTTAATGCAACATACTAAAACACAAATCACAATGTCAGCAGGTTATGTTTGAGCATTAGAACGCTCACATTAATGCTATATTTTCTAATCTCACATATGTATTTATGGATAGCCATCTGTATACGATCTCAATAATGATTTAATATAAATTATTCTGTCTTTTCATACATTTTTTAGTATAAAATTGCAATAATGGAATCAGGTTTTTGAAACATCAAAAGAGTTGGAAAAGAATTAAGATCTTCTCAGATTTTTTTCAGATTATAAATTTTAGTAGATTGCATTTAGCATAAAGTACATGTAGCACTATGCATGCCATATCCGTAGAAGCACAAAATACAATGCAAAGGTTATATTACACATTTGTAGAAAAGCTTGAAGTTTGTTGTAAGCTCTCCCAAGATTTGTTGCTCGATAGACGTATACAATTTAATTTGGACATCTGACTGAAAATGTTCATGTTGTTTAAGCAATAAATCCTGGTTAACGTACATACATATTCAGAATATGCTAGACATAAAGTTTCTTTCATACAAATGTGTGGTATAGCCATTTATTAGAAGCACACTAATTATTTAAACGGAGTAGAATAGACTAATTGCACTATTCAAGGGTTCCTTGGAAAAAGATTTGTTTTTCAGATTTGGGATTAAGAAGAAATCAGAAATGCAAAAAAAAATTGTAAAGAATCTGAAATCATATACATGTATGTCATTTGGAGCAGACTTATTTTCTTAAGAAAGAGGCATTATCTAAAAAAGAAAAAAGAACATGATGACCAGAACTCAATGCTTTATTTTTTCATATGGGTCTTTTCGCGCATATTCATGTATGTTTCAGTTTCTTGAACAGTTTTAAGATCTATTCATGGGACAAAACATTTCCAGTATACTAAGTTGAAACTATTCTGGATAAGAATTTTTTATAATGATTGCGATTGTTTCAAAAAGGAAAAGAGATAATGATGAAAATAGTGGTAATTGGATTCAATTTTGGAAAAATGATAAAACTTGCTCTTAACCTATTTCATACATTGAATTGCAATTGTTAATGTCAAATGCATCTTGAAAAGCATGTCTCTCTTGCTTTCCTAACCACTCACACGAAAAGCTGAATCTTCGATCACTGAGGAAGGGAGCAGCAGTTACACTCCGTCATCGAGTAGCAGAGATTCGGTGCGACGAACGTTGTCCACTGAATTACCATCCTCCTCGTATTCGTCGTACAGGAGCGACCGATACTCCAGAAGGGGTATGCAGGGGGCTGTTGCACGAAACTTTCATAATGACAAGTTGGATGATATTTCATTGATACATGTGTTGTTATGTAACACATACATGTATTGCAATGGGATTGTCATTATGATGGTTTTGTGCAATGCCCCTTATGTGTGTGGTTTCACTTTGTATGGATAGAAGCGCTAAGTTAATGCACATGTTATGCCAAGGAATGATAGTGCATGGATATTAATTCTGTAGTAAAATATATTCACACAAAAGCAATATAATTCAATATTATGTAATGAATTGGAAGATTTGATATATTTATAGAAACTTTTATTACTTTCCATACTGCGTAGATTTGTTAAACACACTGAAGTATGTATGGATGATACATGTAAATAGGGTTGAAATTAATAATATTTCATTATCAATATCTTAAGTCTGTTCAAAATATTATTTCCTCTATCACTCTCCATGTTTATCTTCTCTTCCGTTAATACACCATTGAATCATATCTCTGTTGTTGACTCTGCAATTCTTTCAGACTCTTATTATTACATGGATGTCTGCAAAAATCTTTTACATTTTTATCCGGGAGATGAGATGAAGTTTGAGATTTAATAATGATAATAATAATAATAATGACTTTTATTAAATACTCAATGTGTACAATGATTTCTACAAATATTAACATTTCATATTAAATCCCCATTCCATCCTTACCCTACCCTAGGTGATTCTACCTCCACGGTCAGCGTCCCCCGCTCTCCGACCTCCCCTTCCTCCACCTCCTCTTATAGCCGTAACGTCACACCGCCATCGTACCGTCGCACGACCTCCATCGAATCCGTCAAGTCACCGACATCGAAATCGCCGACGACAAAATCGCCGACGTCGACGAAGAAGGGTATGAGGGCATGGTCAATGTGTGTGTTGTTTTTGCAGAAATTGTTGAATTGCATGTTATCACGATGTGTATTTATTCAATTTGTATTTGAAATCCACCTGACTCAGATATTTGAGTAGTTTGTTGTTTCTGTGGATTTATATTCCTTTAATTACATGCACTGTTGTGCATGGAACACGATTTTACCTTTTTGTGTACTAATAAATCCTCTCTGTTTTGTTTACAGGAAATTAATTAAATGCACAGTAATTATGCATGGGATACAATTCCAACATGAAATTTTCTAATTGCCCCTCTTCATTTTTTAAGTACATGTAGACAGTTGTTTCTGTGAATTTATATCTTTTGAATTACATGCACAATTGTGCATGGAACACGATTTTACCTTCTTGTGTACTAATAACCCTCTCATTTTTTTAACAGGAAATTAATTCTATTCACATTAATGCATGGGGTACAATTTGAAATGTAGTTCTATACTAATTATCCCTCTTCCTTTTATAAGTAGTCAGTTGTTTTTGTAAATTTATATTTTTTGAGTTACATGCACTATTGTGCATGGAACACGATTTTACCTTTTTGTGTACTAATGAGTCCTCTTTTTTTTACAGGAAATTAATGGGATACAATTTCACGTGTAATTCACTACTTATAAGCCCTCTTTGTTTCTAATAGAAAATGTTACGTGAAATTGCTATTGAAATTAATATTTTTTCACCAATTTCATTCATCCTAATTTTTTTTCTACAGGTGTGTGCACTGCATGGATCCTAATTTCACTTTCCTCTTTTGGAACTCTTATACACATGAATAACCATTGTTATACAGATTGTAATGAATAATTCTTACATGATTAACAGTTTATATTCCCTTTTTTTAATATCAAATAAATAATCGTATGAATTTTTTAACTTGCATGATTTTTAAAAGAAATAATGACAGTGTGCTCGGTCATTATTCACAAATATATGATGCGTATGAGCACATCAATTCTGAGCTGATTTAACATCTGTGATTGAGCATGGTGTTTCAGATACTGTTTTGTGATTGGTTGATGTCTGTATTTACTAATTGATTTCTCTTTTGAACACCAGGAATAATTTAATGCGATTTTACTATTGTCACCTTTCACCTTCTCTTTATTGTGAAGTTTTATGGTTGTAATGCTTAAAAGTAATTACAAAAGTTTTTAATTAGGGGCAGATGTACATACTAGTTTTTATTATTATCATATATTATGCCATCAAAAGTTCACAAGACAGTGAAAAGTTACAAATGCATCAAAATAGATTATTACATACATATAAAAAACAGAAAAATCAGAAGGGGGAGAGGGGAAAGAGGAAGTAAATAAGAAAATATGAATGGCCATCCATGGGCCAGGGTTTGCAAAAAGCGAAGGGCATTGGCTTGCAAACCCTCATATATAAAACATATAAATGCATGATTAAAAAAGTCCTGCTCTTTGTCTTTCTTGATGAAGCAATGGATTTTTTTTGGTGTATGTCTTAACATGTCCACATCTACCATAGATCTACCTCTGTAAATTTTGCCTTAGAAATGTAGTTATTAAGAACATTGAAGTATGTAGAGTAAGATACAGATATGAGGTTGTATTGAAATATACACAAATCAATGCAGGCCTTTAGAATTCTGATTAACCTTGCGGAAACTTTGATTGAAGTAAAATTACATATAAGAGCAATAATCAAATAAAGATTCCTTTCTTCTCTTTCATTTATTCTGCTTCCTTCCCAAGCCTCTTATACATACGAACGAAGAGAACATGTCCACTTTGCGACTGCTGATGAAATAGACCACTCAGAAATTATGTCTTATGATGACTTTGACACAGATAAAACCACAGACTCTGATTCAAACCCTGATTTTGCGACATCTAAAACCAACCAATTACAGGCCCTGTTACATGGAGAAATTGTCCAAGATAAGAGTAACATGTTTCCTGATTCGTTGATTGACTGTGACTTTGACGATGATTACGAAGCGGACAATGACGAAAATGACGACAATAAAATAGACATAGCTCGAAGACGATCTAGTCTTAAACTCAGACATGATAGCGAATCAGATTTAATTGAACAGTTGGCTGAGCTTATATATCAACCAAGTGAGTTGAATATTAGATTTATTCACTTCTTCATCCCAAATATTCATTTACTATAATTTATTTACTATAAAACTATATTTACAATAATTTTATTTGCTATAAGCTTATTTAGTATTATTTTATTCATTAAACATTCAATATTTGGGGTCTAACTAGTTGAATAATGAAATGTGAAAGCATAATATTTCATCAATATGCTTACATTTTTAAATCATTGTGTGTAAATAGATATGGAAATGTGATTGATTTGGGTTGTTTGGTTGATAATAGATTTCATTTCCCTTCCCCAAATTTATTTATTTAATTTCATCACCCTTGACAGGTTCTCAAAGAGATATTGTATATAATTCTAATTAATGTGTAATATTTTCTTTATATTACCCCTGTACCATAAATTTATTATCAGACCCATAAATGCTTGTTGAGAGTTATTCAATATTATTTAGGTGAATGGGATTTTAATTTATGTTTCATCACTTCCCTTATAACCTTTTTTTTCACAGAGCAAACAAAATAATGTGTTTGGTAAAAAAAAATCACATCCATTGCCTAATCGATTCATATGTTGATATTTGGGTGCATGTAGTTATACAGACCTCTGTAATGAAATGTGTTCACATAACAGAAAACATGGACAATGGTTTCATAATAGTGTGACAATAATTAAGGTGGTTTTATGATAATCCCTTTTTTTTTATAATTGCAACTTGTATATTACTCTGATTACTGTGTTTGGTTTGTGTATCTGTTTGATAATGAGAATTATTGATGATTATTAGTGATGTAAATGAGCATGTAAACGTAGAGATGAGGGAGTGCGAGAGAAATTTTTTTTTTGTGTCTATACATAATGAAGTTTTTCTTGATATATAGGTGTAAATTCTTTAATATGATTATGCTTTTGAAAAAGAACTATTATTATTTTTATTTTACTTTGTACTTGTTCAAAATGAATTTCATTCGATCAAATAAATAGTTTTTATACTAGCACTTGATTATCAATTTATGGAATGGTACAAAGAGTACATAAAACTTCATATGCATATTAGTATTTGTCACAGTCAAATATGAGGAGCTCTCCTTGGATTGCAGGGCAATAAAATAGTTAGAATCAATGAAAATTAAAAAGGTGGTCAGAGGAGACGCAATCTGTATATTTAGTATATTACACATTATACAGCTACCGGCATTTGAAATTGGTTGAATGAGACTCTCATAGGATAATGTTATGATTCAGTGATAAAAATAATCAAGATCGATAGAAATGCACGGAAAAAAGTTTTGAGAGTGAGAAAAGACCAAAATGAGTGAGTATCAGTCAAAGAATGAGTCTTGGCAGAACTGAAATAATTTATTATTAGTCAAATGGGATTGTAAAAGTGACCAATGCAGGTGCCAAAATTCATTTTACATTTCTTTTTTTTTCTTTTCCTTGCCTCTGTTTTTGCATGGTTTAGAACCCGAGAATGACATCATGGCACTCCTCTCACAGGGCGACAGCAAGTCAAAAGACAAAAGCTCAACCAACAGTAATAGTAAGTACAATTTAGTCCATTTGTGATTATTATTATTACTCATTCTTGTTTTCCGTCTAAAAAGTGTATAGTTGGCAGTGATTTCACAAACTGAACTGTTGCTCGAAACCATCACATCCATCTCTGATCCATTTTCCCTATTCAGTATCTCTCATGAGTTTAGGCTTTATAGGTGAATATGTGCCTTTACGGTTGCTCATATCAGAGAGCATGATGGGATATATTTCTAGTACGGAAGTGACTTCGCTTTGTGTAAAAACCGCTAGATCGCTGGTGTACTATAAAGGTATCCCAGCATGCTTAGCGTTTGAAACAACCATAAAGGAACGTATTGGAAATGCCATAGTTACAAGCCTTTTGTCCAAGCTATCTTACTGGCCACCCACATTGGTTCCCTCCAGATGAAAATATATTTAAAATAAACTATTTGTAAAAGCCAACTGTCTTCAGTGGCCAATTTTATGGCCACTATAGACAGGTTTGACTGAATTAATATTTTCCCCAAAAAATGATTTCAGTAATTCTATATCTACCCTAGATAAAGGAAGGCAAGCATTGATAAATCTTTAGCCAGAACAAACCGAGTGTTATGGTTTGAAAGAGGTTCATTATGGTGAAGAATAATTGAAGAAAGTTGATCAGTTGTCTCACGATGTGCAAACGTAGAACGTTTGTGTAAAAACCGCTAGATCACTGGTGTACTATAAAGGTATCCCAGCATGCTTAGCGTTTGAAACAACCATAAAGGAACGTTCTACGTTTGCACATCGTGGGACAACTGATCAACTTTCTTCAATTAAACCGAGTGTTATTTGACCTGAACCCTGTAGCGTAAAAAAATTGCGATTAATAGCCAATGAAAATGGCCAATCAATATTTTCATTGCACACTTTTTTCAATAGACTGACGAGTAACCAATGAGAATAATTGCTCTTTCAAATTAACAATTAATCACACACTTTTATGTTACATGGCCCAATGAAGTTAATCTCCCTTACCACAGTCCAAATAGAAATTGTAGAGAGCATTCAGTTATCTTCAGAGAGAAAAAAAAATGAAATGAATATAATTTATTGTTTTACACTTTGACATATCCACATCTACTGTAGATGTAGATCTCCTTATTGTTTATTACATGTGAGACATTTTATTAAATCGCTGTGCTATGTGGTTTAAAAATAGGACTTGCCTTCTTACTCAGTATTTTGTATAGAGCATAAATCATTTTACAGTTGAATCTTTGGTCAACTGTTTTGACATGTCCACATCTACTGTAGATCTTTGTACACAAAACCTCTTCAATATTTTTCAATCTTTCTCATTACTTTATAGAATTTTGTAAAATAGAAATAATGTCCTAAACCTGTTTCCCTTACTTGTAACTCATCTTATCTTTATGATTCTCTAAGGTACCTTATATTTATATTAATGAAAATCTGTAATTACAATATTGCTCAAGATGAAATAATCCATAGCTTAGGATTATACTGGTAATAGTAGTATAAAGAATAAGAATATGATAATGATTATAATGCCAATGTTTAATGGTTATTTTAAAATTTTACAATCAAAAGTATTCCTTATCTAAATATGATTTAAAAAAACTGCCTAAATAGATTTCATCCTTAATTCACTAAATTTTCAATATCCATTTTTACTTCTCCTAACCCCAATAAGTGTAGTTAATTAATCATCAATACATCTATCAAAAACCTATAATAATACAACAATCTACGGTAGTCTAGTTTCTTTTAATTCATTCATATCTCCAATCATTGGTTCTTTATCCTTCCTCTGCCCCATTTCCCCTGATCCCTTTCCCTCTAAACAATCAGCCTCTTCATCATCATCTAAACAACCAAGTAAAATAATAAAGCCCTCGTGGCAATTTGATGGTAAGAAGTCTGGAATCAAGACTATTTCTCTGCATGTGGTGCATTCGGGGCACAGATGCATTGTGGGTTGAGATGTTAGTCTTTAAGTTATAAAACAAATATTTTCAGTTTGATAGTTACTCTTTATTAATAATATTCTACGATTGCTAGAATTAATTATTGTTAATTAAATTGGTTTTAGAACATTGTTGAAAATACTTTTTTTTTAATAAATTACATTCCACAATTGCTGGAATTAATTATGTAAGTTAAATTGATTTTAAAACTTTGTTTCTAGTAAAATTAGTAATTTATTTGTGTTTAGTTAAGGCTGAAATTGTTAATGCTGGATAAGCAAAGTCTAATATGTTTATTGGCATATATTCATATATTTTTAAACTCTGAACTTTATTCTAAAAAAATAAGGAAATAAAGAATATTAAGGATTGAAAAAAAAAAAAAATTAAATTAAAAAAACAAAAAATTTAACTAAATATCCTGAGGGAACATTGCTAGAAAGTGACAATTGATTGCAAACTGAAACATGCATGTTCAGTTACACATAGTCTGACTTTCTAAAATGAAGCAATAATAAATTTCACTTGCAATCAATTGAAACTTTCCTGTATAATCCTCATAGTAATTCTAATTATATCAACAAAAAAAAAGAATTTAAATGAAATATGAATATTTATTTCTAGCATGGAAACTACAAAATGAGCATGAATGCCACATTGGCTGTGATTGAAATATATTCAAAATGCTCTACTGCATTATCAGGCATAACTATCGCATGACTGAAGCATCCAAATATTTGCATTGTTTCTATTTTGCCTTCTTTTTTTCAAATTTACATTGAGTGAAATCCTTTAAAATGCAACCTGTTGTAAATTTAGTTAATGAATGGCAAATCTTTGAGTGATTTTGAAAAATTAATTCAATGGAAGATATCATCTTTTAAAGACATACAAAATGTTGAGCAAAAGGTTTTTTTTAAATGTGAGAAAATCTTCACCCAGATATGCTGTATAATTCAGTATATAATCTGTATTTCCTTATTTGATATATATTTTGTTAGATTCTGTGAAAATTAATGTTTTGTTTGATGGAACAAATACTTGTCAGATCAGTACACACAATACAAGTACAGTCAAACCTGTCTATAGTGGCCACTACAAGGGAAACAGAAAAGATGGCCACTGTAGATAGGTGGCCTCTATAGACAGGTGGCCTCTATAGACAGGTTCTATAACATTTTCAAATGGAGGGAATCAATTTTGGTGGTCACTAAAGACAGGTGGCCTCTATAGACAGGTTCTATAACATGCATGTTCACCTGGAGGGAATCGATTGAAGTGGCCACTATACACAGGTGGTCACTATAGACAGTGGCCACTATAGACAGCTTTGACTGTATATTGCTCAGAGTTGTCGTATCAATATTGACACTTTGATATTCAATAGAGAGTCTGCATTTATCCTTCTCTTCACCCTTTTCTCTTGGTGTGTTTGCTATGTTGCATCTGCAGATAATCAGCATCTTTCGTCCTCAAATAAATCAAAATCAAATACAGAGGATGATGTCTGGGAAATGTATAACAGTAAGTCTGCATGTTGCATGCTATCCATGTCATGCAGATGAATGGAAAAATATTTTACTTAATAAGGGGACCACAACTTTGCATGAAATAAAAAGAAAAAAACATACTTTATTCTAGAGAAGTATAATATTTATGATTATATTATATCATATTGTTTTATTATTTGTAACAATTTGAAATTTAATATAATTCAAAGATTTCAAACTTTATAACTTAGATTTAGCACAATTGAGCCGCAGTCCTGATTTGAGAAATTGATTGAGGTAATTTTCACATTTTAAGATCCTCCAAAGAATATTTTCAAAGAATAGCCAAATTCTCCCCTTCAAAATTGTTTGTACCTCTAAAACAGAGCATCTGTATCCCACACATTTTACATTGAATTAACACTCAGACATGTAGAAACGGGGAAGTCTCTTCTTCGATCACCTGCCAAGTTGTGGATCCTTTTGAAATGTTGGGTATTGTTTCGTTTGGAATTAGTTAGAAGTTGCCCTTGTCTTTGTACACCATGTGGTCAGACAATAATTCATGGACTAAAAAAAACATACATTAAGCAAGTTATTTTTTTCAAATACTAACATGAAACACTTTCATAACCCCTGCCCCAAAATAAATTGGCAGACCTGCCAATTTCAAATCATGTTCATTCATTTTTCTGTCTTCTTTTGCTCCATGCAAGTTGTAAAATTGTATAGATGCCAGGCAGGTGTATAAAATCTTTTATACTGAAAATTCACAAGAAAATTCTCCTAAATCAAGTTAATCAACAAAGATACATAGATAATTACCTGTAAAAAAATCTATGTCATTAATTTTTCCAAAGATTTGAATATTCCTTTGAATATTGGTGCATTTTGAAAGCTCATTTCCCTATTGTATTATTCTAGATAAAGAGCTTGTTGATGTACAAGCACGCATTGAATTCTGTTGCATGCTTGACATTGTACTTTTATGATTTGATAGTGAATGCTATTGTGAACCTTGTTTTTATGATTGTATAAATTGATTTGTACCACATGAGCTGATTTTTTTTGCATATTTGAGGTCCCGTGAAAAATTTTCCACTCTGTATGATATATATTCATATGTATACAAACACTATCGGAAACGTGAAATTACAAACATGCTTATATATTGAAAACAAAAAATTGTGTATGCTAAAATATTGACTAATACAGTTTTTTGAAAGTGCATTTTCCTAAGTTTAATGGCAACTAACGATCTTTGGATCTTGGCAATGAGAGTGATTTAAAGCTACTTTTATAGCTACTTTATATACCGTAAGCTACATGTATTTTATATAAGCTACATTATATAGTTTCTTGAATTACCTTGCTACTAACATTGATACATTCTATACGTATTTATAATAACCCCGTATTGATGAGTGTGAAAGTATTTACTTTTACAGGGGATTTGCATAAATGCCCATCAGTTTTTGTACATTATTTAGCATTTGAGCTTTAAGATAAGATCAATATGCATGCAATTTACTCTAGTTGTCTGCAATTAGGATGCTAAGCTCATAAGATTTCCAATTATTTTAACAAGAGAATTGTAGTAGATGAAACATCTTCAGGAGGTGTGAATAATTTTTAAGAGGTAAAGATCTTTAATGAAAATTGTAGATGCATAATATATTTTGTCACAGTTGCCTCATATCTACAATGTTAAACTGGTATTTCTCTTTTTAAGTTACAATTATCTCAGCATATTCATTGCTTTTTAATTTGATATATTTTTCACACAGACAAGGTTTGTCCATTGTCTTCTGTTAATATAATCTTTGTCATTTTTCTTTCAGTTTTATTAATTAATTTATTTATCATTCTTATATTTCTAAATTTTATCATTTTAACATTGTTGATAATTTTTTTACCCCAAGGTGATGCGTATGCTCAAAAGAGGAAAGAGCGGAGAGAACAGTTGCGCAAATATCTCGAAGGTGACATATGATTTGATATGTTGCTTGTGGAGTGCACCTGCATGATTTGTTACAGACTCCCCTGCCCCTCCTCATCCCCTACCCCTCCTCCTTCGCATTGTTGTCAGATGTGTTGTCCCAACCACCATGCCTGTCAGTGTAGAAGTATTCGATCACTTAGTCGAATTCCATTACATCTGAATCTTCCTGGAATGCATCCATATCAATGTCCATTTATTATTTAATCATTGATCAATATTTTAGCATGATGCCCTCACAACAAGATGTTGGTATCACGAGGGGTCCTGATAAGAATGTGTTGTATACCCAGTATAGTCCAAAAGTTACAAATATTTCTTGAAGTTGACAACATGATAGTTGAGTGGACCTGTATGCTATTTGTATATTACACCCTGGATGCAGCAGTAATCATTCATTTAATCTGCTGACCACCTTCCCTGTGAGCATAAGGGAGAAAGGAATTGGAGAAAGTGATCATCTTTTATTCAAACATTCACATTAGCTAGATGCACACAAAAGAAATATCATTCCCTCTTATTCTGTCGAGAACAAGTGTCATACCCATTTAGTTAATAAAAAGGGGAACTATTTTCCTTCGTCTTTGAAGCTATTGTGAAGACTGGAATGAAGCCATTTACTTTGGCCAATTCTTCAGCCCCTTCTACTCCCAGTGCTTTTTTATTTGAACCTCATGTGAGTTTTATAGTCCACCCACTAGGTGTGAATCGGGCAGAAAGCCCAGGGCCAGAACCCCACTCTCTACTTTCCAATAGGTGTATTAGAACCTGCATGTTGTCTGGTTATAATATTAAAGCAGCCAGTCCAGAACCACATTGTCTACCTACCACAGGGCCTACAGAAACCTGCATGCAATTTACACCCCAAGATTCCACAGAGATTGACCTCTTGCTTCAGAATGGACTTGTCTACTAGCCCACGGATCTAATGGTTTATGCATAATCTTTGCCCAGTAGACCCATTGGTACCATATCCCTTGGTTCAAAACTATTCGATTCAAAATTATTTGCTACACTTCTCTAAGACCTAATTCAGATCTATGGCATTAATTAAACTGCTTAGACAGAAACCAGTTAAACAGAAAATAGTTTAATAGCTAGTCTGAATGGAACAAGCGGTCATGAAATTGGTCTTAATTGAACTTCCAAACTGGTTTGGCAATCCATCTTTTGAGGCATTTTAACTATATCATTAACCCACAAACATTGAAAGGCTACACTGCTTGAGTTTCTGATTGGCATGCATCACATAAAAAAAAAATCGTTCCTTAAGCCCCAGTCACATAGAAGCCCGGGAGCAACACGATCAAACACAACTCTTTGTTCAGTGCACAGTTAGCTACCTCAGAACAAAGAGTCATGTTGAATCGTGTCCAGTCGTGGCTTCAATGTGACTGGGGCATCATTTTGTCACCTCTGTATAACAATCGTTAAAACGCATCAAAATATTTTATCTTTTCCAGAGGATACACCGCTCGTTACTCCGTCATCCAGGTTAGAGAGGTCTTCATCGACAATGTCTACAGACTCCACAGAAAGTAAGTCATCGCGATTGGGATTGCTAGTCTTACGTTTACCACACATGACACGACTTTTAGTCCTACAACCTTTTTTTGGCAAATGACTGATTTTGCAAATACAGTGGAAACTCCGTATAACAAGTTGCTTGGGACCATCAAATATACCTTGTTATAGCAGTTTTCTCTTTAGTTAAAAACCAATAAGTTATAAAGAGCTTGGACCAGATTTGTTTACCTCTTTATAGCAGTATTACGTTATATGAGATCTCTTTATACTGAGTTTCCACTGTACTGAAACATGTAATACGTCATCTCACAGCAAAGTACTTGATACATGAAACTCATGCTGTAATACATCCAGTATCTACAAAATTGGCCACAAGGTTGTAAGACTGAAAGTTGTGTAGTGTGCGGCAACCTTCAAGGAATTTTAAGTTCAATCAATTACAGAATCTGAACGTAGCAAGTGATATATGTAGACCCCCAAGTCACTGTGAAATCTCGATTTAATACAATTGATTTACCAGTTACATTCTATGTGATCTATGCTATTTGCCCCTCTTTATTCAGGGGCAGTTAATCAGGTTAATCAGGAATCAACTAGACAAAGATTTGTGCTAAATTGGATTGAATTGTGGCTTCTATATGACAGGAGGCTTTACCCATTGTTGTTATAAAGACAGTATTTTGTCATGACAACAATGTTTTTTTTTATTTATAATGTTCACCATATGATTGTTAACAAGACTGTGGTGGACTTCAAGTATTAGTATCCATATACTGTTGTATAAATTTTGTACTGTAGTATAAAATTCATGAGTTTTATGTTCTTGACGCTTTGGCTTAGCAGAATGAAAATTAAAACTTTTAAAGATCTTAGGAAGTAATGAAGTGCATTCTAGCACCTTACTTTTTCTTCTTTTTCCTGTAGTGTGCATAAAACCTCCAAGGAATATTGTCGCTCATCAGTTGGTTGTACTTGCTAGATACATTGTGTGCAAATACTTTATGTAGCATATATGGATCATCAATGTCATCTATTCTTAGGTTTAAAAATTGAAAAAAATAATAACAATTTAAAACAAATAATTGAGATTGAATTTCTTTATCCTCTTTTGACTTCATCAGGCTCAAGAACATCATCATCTAGGAGGACAGACACAACACCAAGCACGTCCATGGATGTCTCTTCTGGAAGTAAGATGGTCCTTCTTGAGCTCAGTATTTAGAGATAATTAGAACCCGGTCCAGAAATTTAATATTCATATATCTAGAAATAATCAGAAAATTCTGTGTTACAATTAGGAGAATTTTTAGATTGGGGGTAAACTAAAATGAAAGTTAACCCTTTGCGTGCGGGCCAATGCTCATTGGCCATGACAAGCATTTGTTACCAGTATTAGCAATTTGGAAATGATTATCTTATTTGATGATGAATTTCATTTTTTTAATTGACTACTTGTTTTTCAGTTCATGTGCCAAAGAATGAGATGTTTTTCCCTGTCTAAGAATGTTACTTTTGTTCTTGGCGTTGCTAGATAATTTTACTCGTAAAAGTATTTAACGAATGAAAAGTCAACCTCATTTCTGATAACTTGTCTGTAGAAGCCTGTTACCACCAAAGGTTTCATAAAAAAACTTTCCTATCTCTTATTTCTTTTTTTTTTAGTTGATCTCTCTTATTGATTATTTTCCTGAAAGGAATATTTGGCTATATCTTTGAAAATGTATTGAATAATAAGTACCAGCCCTTCCCTAACAAATATAAACTATACTAATCAGTTTTGGGTTCAATGTGGTATATTGGTCTTTTTGTATATTTTTTTTCCAGGTGTTTCATACAGAAGAAGAAGAAATAGAGACACAGATTCAGAATCAGTCGCATCCACAGGTAAAACCAGTGGTCAATACTCAATGAAAGCCCCTAGTCTTTAAGAGGAGATTTAAAGCTGTCTGTCAAGTGTAGAGAAGAGAAACACAATTTGAACATAAAATAACCTGCTTTCCTCTCAGGAAAGAGTACCAAATTTTTCCAGGGGAGAATAGATATGCAATCTATGCCGCAATTTCGTCAAAGAAAATTAGTACCATTTGTATAAGCTTTACTCTGAAATAACATATTGTGCTGGGAATGTCATTGAACTTCAAGTAATCAATAATTCAAGAAAAGGCTACCAATTTGAATGTATCTTAATGACTTTTATTCATTGTCTTTCCAAATTATACATGGAATAGCATGATATATGACTTCGTATAAAAAGAACATTTTTGCTGTAATATAATATATGATTTATTTATTGATATCAGTAGAAAAATAAATCACAAGTATTTTTGCATCTTCAAGCTTTCCTCTTAAAATGACAATTTTCTTTTGATCCAATCTCTCGTAATTGTAGATACAACTGAAACAAAGAAAGAAGAACCTAGCCAACCAGCGATGTGTAAGTAGAGTTTTATTTTGTCAAAATTTATATCGTACATAGTATTAAAGCCCATATTTAGTTTTGGTAAAGATTACAAATGTGAATTTTATGACATGTTTAGCATGACACATATATCTTAGTTTTTACCAAAACTTTACTTGAGCTTTAAACAAAGATTAATAGTAAGAAAATATGCACAGAAAAATAATAAAATCACAGAATTGAATGCAAATACTCAATTTGAAATAGAGTACTGACTTTCTGAAGCCACATTTTAATTATTAATTTGAATATGATGTTTTAATAATCCTGTGTCAGCAGATAGAATACAATCTCGAGATACAAAATAGCTATAAAACATGAGGTTCATGTTTCCATTGCATGATTCATATAGATCTGCCGGCCAAACCTCATAAACCAGTAATTAAAACCACATCATACAATCCAAATCAAATGCATTATTCCTTATAATGACTTTTGCTGTTTCTCATTATTATTTCAACATAAGATGATTCCAAAACATATTTTTTTTATGTATGACCTCTCACCTTTGACCCTAAACCAGCTTCCTATGTGCCAAGGTCGAGAAGAAGACCAGAAGTTGTGGAAGAGAAACCAAAAGAGGAAAAACCAGATGAAGACAGTAAGTAGAATATAATAGAATAATTACTACTGTCAAAGAACAAGTTTACTTAGATAATTGAATAAGAATCATTCCAATATGCATAGATGTCAACCATTCCAGAATTTGCTTGAGCTGTGTTTTCACATGAATTCTAGGCTCTTATAACAAATGACTGGTATAGAGCATGGTTATAGTTGTAATGTTTGCTCCTGCTTTTGTTCAGCTGTTGCATTATTCACGTTATACTTTTGACCTTGTGTATATTCCAGAACGGTTGGCATCTAGGTATATGCGTCTGAAATCCCATCGAATAAACACAACCCCAAAAAGTAACTACCTCTTCTTGAAATTAGCATATATTTTTAACGGAAGGATTTTCAGATAACAAATTTAGCAATAATATTAATCAATTTCTAGCCAAGAGCGGGTGTGTGAAAATTGAAATGATCGAATGAGGAATGCATAAGTGAACACAAATCACAGAGAAAATTTAACTTTTTATAAGTCACAAAGAGTAGGCAAAATTATGAGGATATTTTGATGAACCAAAATTAATGATAAGCAGTATGATTTGTGAGCTAGCCATGGTAGAAAATCCGAAGAAAAACTTTATATATACAGTAATGAATACAAAAATAATTTATGCTAACATGCTGCCACTGTCCAATGCCATCAAATGATTCTTATCCTGCCAAAAAAATCACCAATCTATTAAAAATATGCCAACATTACATTCGATTTGACAAAATTATCTATCTGATAAGGTTCATTGTTCAAAGCCACCCAATATATTGAATAATACACGACAGTGCTTTGTGATCTAATTCAATGAAGAAAATTATTCATAAACAAATAATTATAACAAGTAATTATAACAAGTAATTATAACATTAATTGAGGTATATTATGCATCTTTGCTGCAAAATTGTTATAAAAAGTAGAACCAACATATCTAAATGCTTCCTGTCTCTCCTTATCATGCATGAAAATGAAATGATAAGTATATGAAATGTTGATATCTATCATACAGCAGAAGTTAGATTTAGACAACGTGTCATGTTTAGTATCGCTGAAGATGAAGAAGAGGATTGTACAGGTATAAAATCATATTTTCAATGATTAAAAAAAATATATCACTCTTCAACGGGCTTCCATCTGCTTCTGCTTATAAAATAAAATTATTAATTCTCTTTCCTAATGATTACCATCATTTTCTTAATCTTAATGTACTTGATTGAGTAATATTTGCTTGCTGTCCATGAATATTTTTATGCGTAAATATGTCATTTCATATCTTGATTATCATATTATCCAGTTATTATCAGTTATTGATTATATATGCCCTGAACTATTATTGCTCAATACCCTTATTCAATTTAATCATTTGAATAACAATATTTTATTGCATGATCAACGTATCTTATATTGAAGTAATATTCCATACAATTTTAACATTACCTTCATTTAATAAATTCATCAAATAATATATTTCAATACATATTTTCAAACTTATGATTTATAATACACTCTGGAAAAGATTGAATCATGTTTTAAGCTCAAAACAATTCATGATCATGCAAATGATAAAAGTTTTCGTTGTCATGTAGCATTTGTGATGGGAAAGATACATATCTACATCAACTTATCATAAATCCTCTGTGATATTTTGATATTTATTTTTCATATGATGTTACCTGTTTGGGATAATATAGGTTTAACTCTGTGAATGATGTGTGAGCATGCTGTCTCCTATGCCTGTTGTGTTTTTATACATACATTTGAAACAACCGGAGTATTTATTGGATTCAGGAGTTGTGGTATTCATTGAAACTTTAGGAAATTGTTTCTGTATGCATCACATTAATAGGGAATTCATATCAATTTTCTTGCCAATATGTGGTTACCAAGACATTATTATAGTAAATTATGCAGGAAAAAGCCACACTGATTTTCTACTCATTTAATTAATGAAGTATTGATCATTGAAAAGATTGAATTAATTCATTAGCTACTGGAACCAGATGCCCCTTGTAGAAAGTCTATGGACATATAAAAACTCAGTAGTCAATGGGTTAAATGAATCTGCATCATAGAAAGGTTTCAATGATGCGAGTTTATTATTTTCTCCAGTAGAGAAAAAAAAATTCAAAAAAAAACCTAATAATTATAATTTTTGTAATGGTTAATGATTTATCATCTGAGATTACTGACCTGTATAATGGTTTATATTCTCTCTATATATATCTCTCTCTTATAATAGATGAACTATTTAGAAAGAAGACAATTTTTTATTTTGTTGAAATTTGTAATGGTTACTGATTCATCATCTGAAGGTATATATAGTTCTAAATATGGTTTTACCACCTTTTGAAACCATGAAAGACTCGACCACAAGCATGCCGTATCGAAGCAGACGACGAAGACTGCTTGATGAAGCAACTGCTAATACTACTTCTTCTACCAATCAGGAATGTGAGTTTGTTTGTGCTTGATCCCAAAAGCATCATCTGTGTGTGACCTTTGCTTGACCCTTATTTGACCTTTCCATGACCCTTCCATGACACTTCTATGACCTTTCCATGATCCCGTTCACTTGCATGACCCCTACTGTACCTTTCCATTACCCCTGTTCAACTTTTACATGACTCTTGTTTGACCTTTGCATGACCATTGCTCGAGCTTTGCATGAGGGTTACTTGGTATAGCATGAGTTCTGAATGGTACCATCAGGTCTGCCAGAATTTCATAGAGAATAAAGAAAATGAAAAAAAATCAGAATTTCAGAAAGAATGATATTTGCCCATATCCTACTGCTATCACAATGGTACTAGGCCATATCCCACTGCTGCCACCATACCATTGGTTCATATCACACTGCTGCCACCATACCATTGGTTCATATCCAACTACTATCACCATACCAATGGTTCATATCCCACTCTGCTGCCACCATACCATTGGTTCATATCCCACTGCTGCCACCATCTCATTGGTTCATATCCCACTGCTGCCACCGTACCATTGGTTCATATCCCACTGCTGCCACCATACCATTGGTTCATATCCAACTACTATCACCATACCATTGGTTCATATCCCACTCTGCTGCCACCATACCATTGGTCCATATCCCACTGCTGCCACCGTACCATTGGTTCATATCCCACTGCTGCCACCATACCATTGGTTCATATCCCACTGCTGCCACCATACCATTGGTCCATATCCCACTGCTGCCACCATACCACTGATTCATATCCCACTGCTGTCACCATACCATTGGTCCATATCCCACTGCTGTCACCATACCATTGGTTCATATCACACTGTTGCTACCATACCATTGGTTCATATCACACTACTGCCACCATACCATTGGTTCATATCCCACTGCTGCCACCATACCACTGATTCATATCCCACTGCTGTCACCATACCATTGGTTCATATCACACTGTTGCCACCATACCATTGGTTCATATCCCACTGCTGTCAACATACCATTGGTTCATATCACACTGTTGCCACCATACCATTGGTTCATATCACACTGCTGTCACCATACCATTGGTTCATATCCCACTGCTGTCACCATACCATTGGTTCATATCCCACTGCTTTCGACATGATATTGGTCTTTGTCCTAACGCTTCTGACCGGCCATTGAAATAATTCATGGCCTGTATGATTACCTTTTGATTTCTGTATGACCACTTCAATCCTGCTCTGACTTTCCCACTTGGCTTTGATTGCTGAATAAAAAAAAGTGTGAGCATGCATAGTCTTCCATTTTCCCAATATAAAATGTTATAAATCATTAATATTTTAAACCTAAAAACTATGACCTCTAAATGATTTAATTTACTAAAACATTTGACAGTTGCATGTGAATTAGGATGCAAGAAATTTAATAATGAAAACTTAACCTTTTATCTGCCCGCTTACCCATTTTATGGAACTAGAAGAGGCATGTTTGGTCATGTTAAAATTTGGATAGATCAATAAAACTTCTCCCTCCATTTCGCAGCGAGCACCAAATCATCAGAGAAAAGTTCAAGAGATAGAACAACATCAGAGTCTTCAGACAAAACAGCCGATAAGACTGCTGGAGACAAGGGGTTAAAGAAACCAGACTGTGAGTTTGGCATGGAAAATATGGCATGAATTGTTTTAACCCACAAAATGCCAGACTAAATGAACACATGATTGCATGATGAATATCCACCGATGCAGGAAACTTCTTTTTGAAAAACACATTTGAGATTTTTACGAATCAAGCTTCTCTGAAAAATAAATCTTTCCGAGGTCACCATAAAATTTTGTTCTTGCTTTTGTTTTGTCTGTCAAGTATTAAAAGAATATTTTGAATGATGAAAATATTGCTTTCCTGTCGAATCGATAGGTTTCAAATTTCCAATTCATAATGAAATTGAGAGCAATAGATACGGAGAGAAAAAACACTGTTCATGTAATACATATCAAAGTGTTTGACGATGCATGTTTGACCTTTGCTGCTATTGAATGAAGAAAGTTTTCTCACTATGTGAAAAGGATCATTATCTTCTTATCAATTAAAAATACATCTGTATCTGCTCTATTTCTGACATTATTATAATGCTACTTCTTTGATTAAATTTCAAATGCTTGGAGATCACCACACAGGGTTGGATTTTTTTAACAAGCATGAGACAACTATAGTTATCATTTGAATTTGTGTTTTATTTCTATCACATTTTTTAAGTGGATTCCCATGAAGACTGTTTCTTGAATCAGTTCCCCACAATTTTTCTCATAAAATGGAGTACACAATTTTGTAATCTATCAAACGGTGTCAGTTAAGGCATCATACATGCTGTATATGTATGAAATATATTTCATTGTTTATTTATCAGAAAAGTGTGGTTTTGTTTGCTGTATTCATGATTGTTATTCATATTAATGCATGATTTCATCAATTTCTTCAGAAAGTGATGGTAGCCAAGAGGGTATCTTATGAAACCATCCTGATACTATACATTTTCATTGAAATGTTCTCTTTCATAGAATCAACATGCATTTCATAAGGATTCCCTTTCAATATTTGCTATATCAAGATTTATTCATCTTTATGCTGCACTACCCTTTGGCTACCATTACTTTGTGAAAGGGGACAAATTGCAGTTTGCATGAAAGTACAAGAATATAACCTTCTCTTATATTACCAATCCCCTCCTAAGATGCATGCATTTTCAGGTGTATGATGATCATGTCATTCAGTATTTTTAACTTTTCAGATAACATTTTTGACTAATAACCCAACGTTCAACATTTATCAACTTCTCTATTATCAATGTTTAATGTATGAAATTATAATTGTCGCCCTCTTGCATATCATCATGGCATGAAAAGTATTGTAAAATCAGAAATGTATGTAAAGCAAAATAAAAGAGACAGAGAGAACGTGACAAATAACTGGGTGATGTTATTAAGTGTATTGTATGCATTCACCTTTTTTGGAAATGTGAAAAAACAAACTGGACTACATGTACGCCCCCAATTAATAATTGGTTTATAGCTGTCGAAATGGAGTCAAGTATCATGATTTGAATGAAGTTTTAGCATGATGACATTTTTTTCTCCGAGAAGCGAGCTGTATTGTACAAGTTTTAGAATGATAACATAGCAGATTTTCTATACACCTGTTTCAGTGAACAAAAGTAGAACTGAACTGAGGCCATGGGATAAGCCAAATTGAATATGAATTTTAAGAAATCGTAGAATACGGTCCCATATTCTAAAAAAATGGAATCCAACTGTTTAAGTTGATTAGATTAGACAACTCAGTTAATGAACTTTTTGTGTAATATTTCATTTTTGGGTAAATGACACCTTGTAATCTTTTCCAAACTCAACATTGACACGATTTCCCCAAACCGCCCTACAGATCTAACCAATGGTATCGCTGCTCGTCGAAACAGAAGAACGGAGGCGGAGAAAGATGAGACAACTTCCGCACAAGCAAAGAAAGATAGCGATAGCAGATCGGCAAATTTCATCTTGAGCCAGCTCAGAGGTGGCGATGTGAAGCCAACAGAGAATGGAGATATCTCAACGAGTAAGAAGCCGGATGATGAAGTATCCAATAGATATAGATGGAGAACAGACAGAACAGGTATGGAAAGTTTTTCATATTCTTTATTAAGTACGATATCGCCATAAATATCTGATCTAATTATTTTTCTAGATAACATTAAGGATGAGTATGAGAAAATTGACAATATCATTGATAAGATATTATAAGGAAAAAGGGACAAAGGATTTTGACAAAGTAGACAACTTCATTTATGCCTTCACAATAGCTTTAGGAACACAAATAGGGAAAGTCGCTTCCCTTTTTATTCAAGGAACAGATGCGACACCTGTTCAACATTTCTCAGCAGAATAAGAGGGGGGGGGGAATTTCTTTTGTGAGCATCTAGCAATTTTGAATAATCTAATGGAGGTTTTTTTTTTGTTTTTTTTTACTTTGTTCAAGTCTTTTGTCCCTTCTGCTCACAGTTTAGATATGTATTTTTATATATGCACATGTTAGCTTTAGCCAAGAATATTTCTGCTCATAGGGACCAAAAATAAATTCAATTCCTGCTGGGCATATGTTGTTTTTTTTAATGCAAATTTGGATCGAAAATTTTGCCATGAATGCTTATGTGTAAAATGGAAAAAATGTGACCCCTTATGATTTTTTTAAAAATTGTCAAACATTTGCAATATTAGCTGATTCCACAGAGAAGGAGAAGCCAGGTGAGACCAAGGCAGTAAATGGTGACATATCTTCAACACATAAACCAAATGGAGAAGTGGAAAGCAAGACGAGAGATGTGAGCAAGGAACCGGTCCAGGACAGCAAATCAGCAATACAAGAAACCAAAGATGAGAAGAAACCGGAAGAAAAGAAGAAGAGACTTTTCACTGGTGCGTAACACAAAATTTTGTTAAAATATTAAAGCAGTAGATTGATGATATGACATCATACTTTCCCTTTGCTTACTTTCCCGTTAGTAATGCATTGTAAAGAAATACATTACATATATGATATTTGTTTGATTTGGCCTCTTATGCAACAAACATTGAATTATTTGCTTGCTTTTTACTGTATTGCTTAGTGTGAAATCCTTAAAAGAAGTAAAAGTAGGGGGAAATTATTCTCTTCTTTCAATTTCTTAGCTTGAAAATTCTTAATATTCTGTCGTTAAAAAATTCAAATGCAGGATCGTGTAAATTGCAATGATGCTGACAGTGACAGTCATGCATTTCACTCACTCATCGTCCCTATCCATCTTCTCTTAATTCATTTGAAGTCTTATTGGTACGCCAAAACATTTTTTACTGAATGTGGAGCATATATTTTTTATTTTCTCTTGCAGTGAAAAAACCTGAAATCAAGATAGACGACTCACCAGCGGAGAAGAAGCAAGAAGAACGTAAGAAGGAAGAAGACAAGAAAGAGGAGCCAAAGAAAGAGGAGGATAAAGAGGAAGTGGTTGTGCCTTTGAAGCCTGTTGTAACAGATACTAAATCAGCTGTCAGGACTACAGATAAAAAAGATGAAGTGACGAAGGACATTGTGGAGAATGAAAAGCCAAAGACTGATCCGTCAGATCGCGGGAATCTATTGTCCGTGACGACAAGTGATCAGGATGAAAAAGGATCAACGGGTGCGAAGTCGCGAAAGATATCGACTACCTTGCAGAACGTTAAGAAATTGGATGAGCGCAAGGCAGATCTGCTGGTGGTGAAAGAGAAAGAGGAGGAGGAACGAAAGGAGAGTAAGAAGGTCGAGGAGGACAAGGAGATATTGAATAATTTGGATGCCGTGCAGTCGATGCATAAACATTTACAAGAGAAAGCGGAAGATGGGAAGGATAAGGAGAAAGAGAAGGCAGGGCCACGAGGGGATATAAGCGGGAAGATTAGCCAAGCCATTGAGGGGATTAAGGTTAGCAATGTTGCTCCGAAAGAGCCAGATCCAATTGCGATTAAAGAAGACGAGATTAAACAGGAGGAGGAAGCCTGGGAGGAGGTGCTGAAGTTGAACGATCGCGAGCTCCGCGTTAATAAGTGGGATTTCACCGATTTATGTCGCGACGATGACAAGGACTGCCTCAAATCGATCCCGATGATGATGTCAATGATGACGGCATCGGACGGGGCGCCGCCTCCACCGCCCCTCCCCGGTTTAGGAGCACCACCCCCACCGCCCCCAGTCCCCGGCGCACCCCCTCCACCTCAGCCTCCCAAGGTGCCTGGGGCACCGCCTCCACCGCCGTCCTTCGACAGCAACACCTTCCCAAAGACCAAGAAGAAGAAGACGGTGCGTCTCTTCTGGAAGGAGACGCAGCCGGAGACAATGACGCTGGGACGGCAGCCCAAAAACGGCAACAACTCCACCATCTGGACGCAGCTGGAGGATGTGAGCATTGACTGCAAGAAGCTGGAGCATCTTTTTGAATACAGGGGCAAGGATCTCATTGCTAAGGTATGTCCTTCACATATCAATACACACAATTAATCATACAGATAATATTTTCCTACAATTCAATTTATAATGGATGATTCTATGCAGATCGCACTTCATGTATTTTTCCATGTATATGCAAATGACCAGTATTATATTGTTCATATCAAAATTTGCAACAGGTCACTTACATTTTTAAGAATGTTTCAAGAGCACACATGAACATACTTTTTTCTTTTCATATTGAAAAATTATGAATATTTCAATTATATTAACTGAACAGTGATTTTCATGCAAGCTGGTAACTTTTGGTAAACGTGATATGACGTATGTCATGCACTTCTCTAAGAGTAGTTCATTATCTTATTTTTTTTAACCCACTTTTTTACATTTTGACCCAAAACAAAATAAAATTTTGTTGATAAATACACGGGTACAGATACATTTAGTGATTCAATATTTTGAATATTATTGAAAAATATGCATTGATAGCATAGAATGGACTTTTCAAAATAATAAGTTAGAATAAGATAAAAGTTGAGAACTGGATGACATATGTCATAACATGTGACCAAAATTGAGCAATTTGCGTGAATATGACTGTTCAGTTGTAAAATTGAAATATTCATAACATTCTGATTTACTTCAAACATTATTTATCTGTCCATCTGAATTGTTCTGGTGCAGACTCAGTCTTTAATCATATCATGAAATCGTTCAACATCATAGCACTCTTCAGAGAATCATACTAAATAGCATAAAACAGAACTTTTGCAACTGCACTCATCATAAAAATCTGGGGGAAATTCTTAATACCTGCAGTGGATAAGCAAGCAATGATCTAGTCTATACCCAAGCTTGAGTACGTTCTAGCCCTTGTGCAAAATCATAGAATCAGAAATAGTCAAATACCCTGCTCAAAAATCAGAAATCTTGATAAAATTCTTGTGCATTGCATGCAAAGTTTGAATGCAAATATGAATGTTACTAGTCTAATTTGATTATTGTTCAAAAAGGAATTTTCTGAAAAGCATGACCAGAATTATGCATCAAGTGCTAACTCTTTATATTAATTGTTTAATATAAAAGGATTGTGAAATGATTATTGAAGATTATGTGTTTCTCCTTAGTAAAAAAAAAAAATAGGCCAACTTATTATATAAGATAGACACTGTATGTCTTTCAAGATAAAAGGAATCAATTTTTGTTTTGTCATTTTTTTTAAATTTGTATAATTATCTATAATCCTGCAATATTGATGAATGAATTGTCATTATAATGATTATATGATCTCTTTGATGTATTAACATGCGTTTATTTGTACAATGTGTATTTGTTGTGTTTATAGTACGGTAAAGTTTTTCCCTTTGAAAATCCCTTGGTTTATGTTATCCCCATTGTAAGTTTTGAACTTGAGAGGCAACAAAAATATACGTAGCATCCAATATGGTTTTATCAGAAAGTGATTACCAAATGTTGCACAAGATTGTTAGATATTGTTATAACTTACCAGGGTAAATTATGAATTTTGTCAGCATAGTAAATTCAATTAAGCGCTTCCAGAGATTATGCAAAAATACCCTTCCTACTTCCCTGTTACATGTATATACATGTACATTTAGACAATTCAAAGTTGCTTTGCCAAGTTAAAAAAACCCAAATGTAGCAAAGACAATGCAAAGCATAGCAATTAAATATCAACTTCCCCAAATTTACATGTGATACAGACTTATGTAGACTCTTTTCCTCATTTGACATACAGAGTCTTCCCCCAAAATGTCATCAACCAGGCCATATTCAGGATATTACTTTACTAACTCCTTAAGAGCATTTTTCAACAAGATGAATAAACTTTATTTCATTAAAGTCATTCTACCCATTTTAAAGTTGTACCTCTTTTTGTTTTGGTGAAGCAATACTAGCAATGTGAAATACAGAGCAAGTTTGCTCCACAAAAAGAGTCAGAACTTTTGACTCGCTTGACTAATTTTGATGAATTAAAGATGATTTTATCTAGATTAGAAACAATCTAGGATTATGAGTAAACAATATCCTGAATATCAACAGTTGTTCAAGTACATTTTTGTTGACATTCTACTTTCACGCTAAATAGGAAGTCAGAAACAAAAATGTATATTAGCAGATTTTTCTTTTTGTATTTTAGAGAAATTTTGCTAGCAAATGAAGCCAGAGTCTGCATCTTGAAATGTAATGAAAGCCCAACAAGCGACCACTTCCCCACAAAAATTTCTTTAAAACAAAATAAATTAATTGCAGCAGCATAGAAAGCTTTATAAATGTTTTAGTATGAATACCGTCTCCATAGCCCCAGTTATATTGATGCCCCAATTTAATATGATACACTATGACTTTTTTTCCAGTTTAGCCCTGGCTAACCTGATTAGCTGTCCCTTAACAAAGAGGGACGCTCAACAGATAACAGAGGACTCAACTAGTTAAGAATTGTGTTAAATTGTGTTATGTCGGGGTTTCTGTGTAACTGAGGCTTTTACAACATTATATGTGAGAAATAAAGTAATAAAGTAATATGAGATTATAGTATATGCTGCCTGAGGCATGTAAAATGACAATGATAAAAGGCATGATAGACTTGTTAATACTAACAACCTCCTCTCTTCCCTGTTCTCCCTTTTCTTTTTGTTTTTGTTTGTATGTTTTTTGTTTTGCACTGGCCGTCCTAATCATTTTGTTTGATTTATATGGAAACAAAACAAAACAAAAATCCCACTGGCTTCTATGCAACGCACATGTGCACATACGCTCGGTGTCCGTCTACTACTACAATTACTACTTCTACTACCTCTTCAACGATTATCCATCTCCAGGATCATCATCAGGTTTGTTGTCGTTTATTTTGATGAAGGCCCAGTCCAATTCCAAAAATTCACATGTGAGAAATACTTTATGAAATACTAGAAATCAATTTAAAAAAATGTCTGTTAAAAAAATCTGTTATGATACCCTTGACAAAGTGATTGGACTGGGTCTTCATTTTGATTTCATTTTCTCATTTTTCATTGTTTCTGTTTATTTTGTTAATTTTTGTTAAATTTTTGTTTTATGTTTTATGTTCCTTTTATTTTTATTTTGAATTAGTTGTTTATTGTTTTATTTTGTTTTGCACCAAAATGAATGTGTTATGAACTAAATTTTTATTGCATCATACTGTTAATTGATAATGTGAATATAGAATCCATATGAAAAGATTAAATGAATATTTGCAAAGCATGATATGTTAAAATATTTCTTTGTTCATAAATATTCTTTATACAAATAACACTAATGATGATAATACTTCCTAACATTTTAACCATCTTAATTTTATTTTGATATTCATGTACAGGCTTTTCCTTCTATTAAAGCATTTTTAAAGATTTTCATTTTTCCCTGAGAAGTTACTTTTTACAGATTTTATTTTTCTGATGTCATAATATTCACTATTTTACACTCTAATTTTTTGCTAAGATTTAAAAGGCTATTTGTCCATTGTGATCTAATGATCTGTTTTCATGCAAATAAATATTTTTTTGTTTTTGTTTTATATCATTTGTAGACAATATGTTTTTTAAACCAAGAAAATATTTTAATTGAAATCTCGAATACAATATGACCAAACAGATGTTACTAGAAAAAGTTATATGTTTCATTTCTCTGGAGTTTTTGTGTCTTCCATTTTTCATTTGTATTAGTCCAACACCGTACTGTATATCTATTGCAAAAGTAAATTTGCTGCTCACTTTTGAAATATTTTGCAAAATTTTGCAGTGCTTATTTACCAAAATCCTATGCTTAAGTCAAAGTTACATGTACTCTTATTTAAGTGCTTAAAATTGTGCAATTCCAATTGATACCAATATATCCAATATATCCCCAACAAGCTTTTTGTTTTAAAAAAAATTAGCCGTATTGCTTTTTGTATTAAGCAACAAAAATTGTTATGTTTTTCTTTTCATAATGTTATACGTGATTCTTTTGACTAAATTTAAATTATTTTGTGAGATTTTAGATTTAAAAGTAACAGTAGTATATCAACTTGAAAGTAGTGTCCTAGTAGATTGTGTAACAAACTTGAATTATTACACACGAAGTAGTTGATTAGAATAACACTGAAATAAAACATCAGTGCTTATACAAACGAAAAGAAATGACAGAAAATTAGAAATGTCATGGCCTTTTTCTTTTAAAGCCCAAGTTCAGTTTTGGTAACGATTTAGAAAAGTGAATCTTACCGATTTTTAACATGGCATATATATTTTACACATATTTCGGGACAATATCATATCTTTTTGTGAACTGATAATCCTTTGAAATTTGAATTTGACCGTTAAACCATATTTAGCGCCCTCTCTTGGTGATAACAATAATCTGTTTGTTATCAGGCATGTGTAATGGTATTTCCGAGATTTGACAAAAGCATGATAAAAAGGTATACAAAAAGATTAAATTCTGAAATTTCCATCCAATTCGGTGCACAAGAAGGTGTTATTTATCAAAAAAGAAAATATGGAATTAGTGTCGGGGGACACGACGCTTAAATATTTTGCACATTTTAGGGTATAACTTTACCAAAACTCATTCATTTTTCATGCGAACTTTTGTGCAGTATCTTCATGATACTCTATTTTATTTTATTTAGATTTGAAGACAAAACTTGAGGAAAAAAATATTCGTTTTTACCAAAACTTTACTTGGGCTTTAAAAAGCACTGGATATATTTGAAAATTACATCATCCATGTACTCAACAAAGAATTTGATGGAGATAAGAGACTAAAATAATTTTCCCTTTGAATTTTAAATCTGTAGAAAGCGATGGAGGCAAACAAGAAGAATTTCATCACAGTCCTAGACCCCAAGAAGTCCAACGCGATCAACATTGGATTGACTGTTCTACCCCAGCCACGGTCTATCAAACAGGCTATCTTGAATATGGATAGTATGGTCATGAACAAGGAAGGAATTGAGGTGAGTTTATATGAAAGTGGAATGGAGAATGTGCAGTGTTTATACAGATATTGAACAATTTTGGAGAATTTTGTATTCTTGCAAAGTTAGGGAAAAGTATGATTAGTAAGAGCAGTAGAATAGAATCAGGAGGGGATAGTAGGAGAATAAACAAAGATCGAAGGATGAAAGAGGGAAAGGGAGAGACGGAGAGATGGTAGCGAGTAGAGCTGCAGAGGAGAATTAAGGAAGATGGGAGGTTGTGAGAAAATTGAAAATAGAGGAGGAGAAAAGATATTAAGGGAGAGATGAAAGAGCAAAATGAAGACGGGGAGAGAGAGGGTTGAAAGGGATTGAGCGGTAGAATTTGTTGGACAGGGCTTGAAGTGGGAGGGTAGTAGAGAGTGAAAAAAAAAAGGATTGAAAAATCACAAATAATTTCAATAAGGGAAAAGAAACTCTCACCATTAGAAAGTTTTGAATCCCATCTCTCAGAAAAATTATCAAAAATACAACGACTCCGCCTCTTCTCAGTGTTATTCCAAACATTACTTTCACCAAATACAATATTCACTCTGCTCCTACAGAAACTGCTGAGTATGATGCCTTCGGAGGAGGAGGTTGCTAGGATACAGGAAGCCATGCTTGCCAACCCAGACGTTCCTCTTGGATCAGCGGAGCAGTTCCTTCACATGCTATCCACCATCACCGGTCTGGAAGCTAGACTCAATCTCTGGCTCTTCAAGATGGACTATGATAATATGGAAGAGGTAAGTGATTGTAGTCAATTGTTTAGTATAATTAATATGTAAGAGAGAGTACACATGTAATTAAATATATTACATGGTTAGGTATCGTGATTCCTTCACATGCTATCTACCATCAGTGGTCTGGAAGCTAGACTTATTCTATGGCTTTTCAAAATGGACTATGATAACATGGAAGAGGTTCATGGTCATCTAGTCTAGGTTATACAGAAAGTATAGCTGCACAATATATCATATGTCATGATTCACTATGAGAAATAACAAAATTATATGATTGAAAGATATATCACATGGCCCTTTTCTTGATTATTTATGTTGAATGTATCACTTCTTTCCCAAATTGTTTTGTAGAAGTAGAAGTTTATAATTTACTCATTGTCAGTGATAACAATTGCTTGATATGGTGTGAATACCTAAGATAACTTTCTTTGTGAATGAATTGGCCGAACTAGACTTTAAAAGGAATAGAGAAGATCTGAGATGCTAAAAAAAAGTGGTCATTCACAAGTTGGCAGATTTTTTTGGTAAAATTGAGTGTGGCGATAAACCACATCTAAAAATGAAAAAAAGAGAGTCTTTGTCAGAAAATATAATCTATTCAAATGAACCATACCTAATTATTAGTCTGCTTGATTCAGCTATTTTGGTCTTCATTTTGATCAAACTGTACATTTTATTGAATTGAATTGAACATTTATTTCCTGTTCAAAACATAAACAAATTCAAATAATCTAAGTAGGCAAAAGCCCTGCAAGCAATCCTTGAGTGGGGTCACCTTGACATCTTTTCATGCAAATTCCAATTAGATTTTCTGTACTGACAACTCAATTCCTTCTTGTTCAATGCAGGAGGTAGCTGAACCCATGGCTGATCTGAAGAAAGGGATAGAGGATCTGAGAGAATCTAAGACGTTCAAGATCATCCTCTCAACGTTACTTGCCATCGGAAACTTCTTAAATGGAGGAAGAGTGAGTCATCTTTGCTTTCCATTTCGAGTTTTGAAAACAGTTCATATTATCAAATATAATGATGATGAAGATGATAATGATGATGATGATGATGATGATGATGATGATGTTGGTGGTGGTGGTGGTGATAATAATGATGATGATGAGGATGACAGTGATGATAATGACGATGATGCTGATGATGATGATGATGATGATGATGATACATAAATCTAATGTAGCGCACTGTACATCATAATTAGATGCTCAAAGCACTTAGAAAGTCAATTTTTAAATGTAGGCCATCAACTTTGCAGTTTGAGAGCAGGAAATATTGATCTAAGTTACATTACGCAGCTTACCTTTTCATATGGTGATGAACATTCATAATATTGTATGAATGCAATGGAAGATCAGCGATATTCTGTGAATAACACTTAAATTGGCTTGTTCTTATATTGTACATTTGTGTTATTTTTTGTTATATTTTGTTGAATTTACAGAAATAAAAACAAACAAACAAACAAAAGAATAGTTTTATCTCTCATTTACCAGTTAAAGCTATTGGTCTTGTGATTGCTTTTATTCAGTTAAATTATGGTTTATTGGTACATTAGAAATTCTTTAAACGGGTTAATATTTTGACTACTATTAAGTGGTTTCCTACTAAATGATTTATTCTTCCATTTCTCCATTTTTTTAGCATCTAGATTATTTGAAATCCTTCAATAATTATACCACTTTCTTTAATTGTCAAAGCATCTAGAATATTGCAAGTATTTGAAACAAGTTATCATGTATCCCCAACTATCTGTTCATTTCAGACTGTACGTGAGATCAAGTCATAAGTATAAAGACCTGACAACGTCAGGCAGCATGCTCGTGGGCAGTTCTACAAAAAGTATCAATACCATTACGCTTACAACAATACATATCTTGACCACGGTTCAATGAAATTCCTGGCGCTCACTGTGAGCGGAAGGACCAAATACCTGGGACAAACTAAACAACTTCATTCAAGCATTGACAATAGATTCATGATCACAAAAGAAGATCTCAGACTGCTGATCTTGTTGAACATTTTCAGCAGAATAAGAAGGATGATAAGTTAATTTGTGTGCATGTAGCTATTGTTAATGCTTGAATGGAGGTTGTTTACTTTGTCTCAGGCCTTTGTCCCTTCTACACACAGTAACTACTATATGTAATAGTATCTATTACATGCACTATGAAAAATAAGTTAAGGATCACTATGAAATGTATATACATCTTAAATGAGGTTTTATATTTCTGTAACTACCCCCAAATAAAACTGTCTTCATGTTATCATACACACTGTAAGCATTACCACACATGAGTGATTTCATTTGCTCTATAATGTCTCTAACCCGTTTACACATCTTTGAAAAGTGAGCCTATAGTGAAATGAAAAACTTTACAAGTGATCGGTAACTTTCTTTGTGTAAAGTATACTAAATTAAAATGAATTTCATTGATATTCTGTCAGAATAAACTAACTTTATACTGAACTGAATTGTTCAAAAGCGTAATGGTCACTAAACTTTTTGTAGAATTTAGTGCGTACCGAGTCAATTGATACATGGTATAGTGATGTGTGATTTGAATGCCAACTTCATGTCTCATATCTGTTCCATTATGAGACACAAATGAACTTGTTATGAATTTCAATCTTTTGATAATTTGTATCTTGCCTGAGTCTTCTAATGTAACATCTTAAGAAAATCAGAGATATTATGACAAGTGTTATATTTCTCTTTCTAAATGCTACCTTGTTTATGAGGTACTTATGCACAAATTACACTTTGAAATAAATACAACAGAAGCCCTCTATCATGGATTTCAGGGCCCCACTTGAACTCAAATAAAGAGTTGTCACCCAGTTTTAAAAATTAAAAATGATTTATGGTCGAGTTTCTTCTGGAATAAAATGTTATTGTGCAATTTTAAGTGGGTTCCATTGTATAGTAGTGTTTGTATATGTTATCATAAGCATGGTGTATATTGACATCATTCGACGAGATTATTACTTTGAAATTGACTTCATGTAGCATGACTAACATGAATTCAATACAATATTCTAGCGAGTCTGCTATTTTCCATGACCTTGAATATCGGTTTAATGGAAATTCAAGTGCCCAATCATAGTTCCATCATTACTTTTTGAATCATTGATAGTTCCATATTTGTACTTTTGATGCATTCTAAAGCTGCATCTGATATTTCATTAAGCAATATAAGTGGTTTTTAGAAAATGAAAAATAAGGTATTTCATAGGAGGCTAGCGAAACATGTATCTGAATATACCTTTTGTGTTTCTTCTTTTTATACTGTGATTTTTATGTATGAGCATGTAATCAGCATGACTTATGTTGTGTTGATTTAACAAGATTGCAGTGATAGAGTCTCATGTACCTGACATGTTATCATTAATTGATTTGTGTATTTTTGAAAATGTACCAAAAGATTTCAGTCAGTAGCAATCCCTTTTGTGGCATGAATTGATGTAAAATTCCATGCTTGGATTGGCAATTGATGTACTGTGAAGTTTATGTACTTTAAAATGAATATGGAAAATAACATGGAAATACAATACAAGGAATGTGGATAATACATTAAATCAAGTTCCTGATGTAATTACTGTTCACATGTAATTTCATGTGGGTGGGTAGTACAAAAATGTAGGTTTCATTTAATAAGTATTAGATGAAATTCAGAGGTATTTTCTTTTTTTGGAATAAAAAATATCCTTGTTATTTTCAATGTAAAACTTCACATAAATGATCAATTTGACCGTTTGCATCCGGAAGTCTGTAGGCTCCTTGGACATTAGAACTTCTTTTGATAGAGTCTTCAAATATTTTAATTAACTCTTAACCAGCTGCATATTGCAGCAACCCTAGACTGCTAGGTTTTTATGGATGTATGGAATATTGTGAGCTCAACTTGTCGACCAGAGTCGACAGAAGCTAGCCAGTGTATGTGACTGATGTCGTCAGAAGCGAGTAAAGAGTTAAAAGAAGAGTATACCCAATAATAATAATTTTTTACAGGAACAGAAAAAATAGGCAAGCAGAACAAAAAAGTTTGAAGAAAATCAGACAAGTAATTCAAAAGTTATGGATTTTTAAAGAGTTGAAAAAATGAGCAAATTAGTGAAGGACTTTCTTTATGTTTATGGTGTAAAATCCATCATTTTTACAGAAAGATACAAAGTTTATATGAATGTAAACATGCGAAAAGGAGATCCACATGTAGATAAAGTTTTGAGGAAATCACAGTTTTGAGAAAAAGTAATATTTCGTAACATTGACGTCATCAGTTGCCAATTTGTCTAAATATTAAAACATTCATAACTTTCATACTAATTGTCCGATTTACCTCAAACTTTTTTTGTTCTGCTCATCTGATTTTTCTGCTCTTGTTGAATGAATATTAATTTTGGCTAGGCTCTTCTTTTAAAAAGAATTACACCCATTCTCGTGGAACTAATTGTATATTTGTGATTAATATTTGTTTCAGGCTGCTGGGTTCAACCTGGAATACTTGAGTAAGGTGCCAGAGGTCAAAGACACTGTCCACAAGCAATCTCTTTTGCATCACCTTGCTGCAACCGTCATGGAGCAATTCCCTCAGAGCACCGACTTCTTTTCAGAGGTCGGAACTATCACAAGATGTGCAAAGGTTAGTAGGATGAGGGGTTAGAATGAATAAAAAGAAATTTGAGAGAAGGAAGGAATGAATGGGGAGGAGAGACATGTTTAGGGAGGAGAGGAAGAGGGAAGACTCTTCTGCACCACCTTGCTGCAACCATGATGGAACAGTTCCCTGAGAGCGTCAGTTTCTTTTTAGAGGTCGGAAACTGAGATGTGCAAAGGTTAGCTAGAATCAGGGTGGGGAGGATGTGCTTGGCGGTGGTGAGGGTGTCAACTATTGTGATTTGTGATGATGATGATGATGATGATGATGATGATGATGATGATGATGATGATGATGATGATGATGATGATGA
>BQKZ01000737.1:94374-108681 GCA_036244855.1 Temnopleurus reevesii
AGGAGGAGGGGGGAGGAGGGGGGAGGAGGAGGAGGTTATGGTTGTAGTATATGCAGTGATACAAGCTTACTACTGTTTAATGTGCGAGCCTCTTCTTTTCATTTATTTCATATTCTTCAGATTGATTTTGATGAGCTAACAGTAAACTTGAGCAAGTTAGAAGAGCAATGCAAGACTTCCTGGGATCATCTTCAGGTCATTAATCAGCATGAGAAAGCACCACAGAGTAAAAACAAGTAAGAAAATTTAGATTCCAAGTTGAATTAAATGACTATTGCTAGAAAACTACGATCATTTACAAGTGGTAGTTGATTGGCACGTACCAATCAAAACCATTGTTTCATGCACACCTTGTCAAAAGCACAGACCATTTGCAAAAGAATATTAATTTGCAACTGTTTTGCAGTTGATTTATGATCAATTGCAACTTTCTAGCAACAACCCCTAATAGCAGTCTGTTTCACCCGTCGTTAAGAGGTTTTTTTTTAGTCAACCTTGAAAACTCATTCTTATAAAGTATATACTTTTGAGCATCTACTTCTATTATAATTACAGATTTGATTTAATGAGCAATATACAGTGTAACTCACTAAATTATTATTATTTCATTGAAGGTCTTGACAGTTTTGTTCATTTTGTTTTAAATCCAGATTACATGACTTTCTACAAGACTGTGCCAAGAGAATTATAGTACTCAAGATTGTACACAGACGAGTGAGCAATCGGTAAGCGTCAATCTATTCTTCTTCATTGTTGAATAAGGCTGGCAACTTCTTTTCAGGAAAGTAGTGTTCCTGTAATATAGGGAATGGAGAAAAAAGACTCGGAATTATCAAATCTACAAGTTAATGCATAGGGACACCTGACAGAACTAATAGGGTTATCACATCATGGCCATGAACTTCTTGATGGTAGAGTTAGGATATTAAATTTTCATGATAAATCAAAAGACAATTTGTACAAATACTAGCTCACACAATGAAACAATTGAATGGAAACACGAAGTAACCTGTATGCAATTAAAAGGCCTCGTACATAGATTCCTTGCAATGATTTTGAACGAGCCATTTAAAAAGTATTCTAACTCAATTTTTCAATTTTTTTACCTCCCTAACTAGTAATCTATATCACGTTGGATACAATTTTTTTTTAAATTGTATGCATTTAAGTAATATACAAATTACATTTGTGTACCTTAGATACCCCTCTCTTGATAGTAGCTGAAGAGGTTCATTATATGATGTGGATTGGTGGAAAAAGTGGGGTACGAAATACAAAAATTGTCATTGAATTGTCCAAATATTCATTCATACCCAACTGTATTTATTACTATTTCAGTTTCAATAAGTTCCTGCTGTTCATGGGTATGAGTACAAGCGCGGCGAGAGAGGTCAAGATCAGTACATTCTGTCGCATCATCAGCGAGTTTGCACTGGAGTACCGCACCGCTCGGGAACGCATCATAGAACAGGAGAAGAAGAAAGCTAACCATCGCAAGAGGAACAAGACGAGAGGGAAGATGATCACAGAGGTATATTGTGTTTATTGAAAATATTGCACAGAAACTTTGGAGGTGGCTTTATTTTACCGGATTTTGTAAGCCTTCTTTGGATTGCAAAAATATGACAAAATCAGAATACCCTACTGTTCAATGATAAGAATGCAACAATTGTCAAATGTAAATGAATTAGGATTGCCTCAATGCCTTCTGTTGAAACCATCACTTAGTGTGACTTTTGGAAGTAGGATTTAGCTCCCACAACACTAAATTCACTTACCTGTGAAATCACTTGATGCACATAGGTTCCCATTCGCAAAAGTGTCCATATTCTATTAAATAGAACTTCTTTATCTGTAAAGACAATGTTAAGGATACAAAATTGAAGGAACCCCCTTAGCACAAAGCAAGGCACAGCTCCTGGTAACTATATGTTACAGAGCTCATGTCTTAAACCGTTATAGCAATCTTTAAAAACATTTTTTTTCATGATGTTCCCCTATATTTGATTGATGCACAACTTCTCAATTGGTAAAGACAGTGCCAAATAGGCCAAGTTATGGAAACTCCTAAGAACACAACAAAGCACAATATTGAGAGAGAACAGGCCCTAAATCTCCTTGAGAATCTTCAAGACTGTTGGTAAAGTTTTATGTCAAATCTTTTGTCTCCACAGAACTTCTCAATAGGTAAAGACAGTGTTGAAGACGCCAAATTAAAGGAACTCCTTAGCACACAGCAAGGCACAGCTCCTGGTGATGAAACGTTACAGAGCAGACAGAGAGCCAGACCCTCTATGAGTAAGTTTTTCATCTATACAAGAATAAGTGGTTAAGTCAATGTTTGGTTTTGAATTTTAGGCATCTGTTCTTTAATATTGAGAACAAATGGCTATATACTGCCCCAGCTTTTCTTCGGAACTTGACCAATTATCCCATTGGCTCTGGCTCAGCTACTGAAGAAAGAGTTAACATGGAATCCATGTACAAGAAGTGCTCAAGTCGCTCATGACATTTTTCCAGTCTTGCATACTAGTAACCCTTTCCAAAATAAAAAGAGATAAATACTGTAAGTAAAGCACCCCCAAACCAAAGCCACCCCTCCCTTAAAAAGGGGGAAATTGATTGGTAATTCATTTGATTCTGAATACTTCTGTGCTGCTTGCACTACTGACTTTGGTTATGATCTGATGACAGAACAAAAAAAAACACAAATGTTACCATGGTACCTACTAAAGCACTAATCAATCTATTGCTCCTTGAACACTTGTTTGATCCATTGTTACCCTTTTTTCACCATTAATGGAAACAAACCAAATTCATAACTGTTTAACTACCCAATCCCCAATATTCTTAATGAAATTGAATTGAAATTGTCACATTAACCAACAGATTTATTAATATTCTAATACATTTCTGACTGATTAAATTGTTCTTATCTGTATCAATTCTGAACTGTGCCAAGATTTTGTTATAAAGTCATTCTTTGTCATTTGTTGAAATCAATTTTCTTATCTCATGCAGACAGATGCAAAAGAATTCAGGCTGCTGAGATAGTTTTTTTTTACCAATGTACTCTTATACACAGAAATTGGGTACATGAATGTTGTATTTTTTAAATTATATTCATAAGGGGCTCATACCTATGTAAATCACTGTCTTGTAATTATCTGTGTTGTCCTACTACTTGCAATATAAATATGTATGTACATGTGATAACTAAATAACTATCTTGCTAAAAATATTTGGATATTTATCAAATTGATTATCATTGAATTTCATGTTTTCAATTTGCACATACTATTAAAGCATGTAATATGCATCTTCTCTTGAATGATGGGGGATGAATTATATATTGTAGAATTTTTACCTGTATAGGTTTAATGTGCGTGTCCTAAAATTATTATGC
The DNA here is from genome assembly GCA_036244855.1 of Temnopleurus reevesii. NCBI lineage: Eukaryota > Metazoa > Echinodermata > Echinoidea > Temnopleuroida > Temnopleuridae > Temnopleurus > Temnopleurus reevesii. The sequence continues at coordinate 97,781 of BQKZ01000737.1, forward strand.
AATTAGAACAAATGCTATCCCTTTAACAGGTATGTCTTATACACAGTTTGAAAGAAACGAATCATTACCAATTCTTAATTTTATACTTTCGATACATAGTTATGTTAAATAAATTGTATGAATGATATCATTTAATGATGGAATGAACTACCTTTCTACTGATGTGAAATGTCACGTTCACTGGTCGTCTGAGATTCTGACTCTTTGCAAAAATATCACAGAGCCTGCATGGACAGTGCAGGTTTTAGCGATTTTTTTATGCCTACCCGATTTTTAGATTTTGTCAAATTTCTCTTGAAAAGAAATCCTAGAGATAACAAAGCCTGCCGAACTTTACAAAATTGTACAGTCTCTGCATAGGGACTGAGGCAACGGCATGTGATATGGGGATATATTTTATGGGTTCTGAAGATAAGTCCCAAAGCAAAATATAACTAAGCATTATTGTGTCAGGCTGGTGCCTTTTGCACAAAGAGTCTTTCCTTTTCTTCTTGCTAAAGTAGGGTAGCAGCTTGTTACATGTACATCTCCAAACATATAATGTATTATCAAAATCGATGCAGCTATGTTACTAGATGACAAGCCCTTCCAACGTAGGGTATAGATTATGGTCAGATGGTTTCAAAAGATAGGCCTCTGATTCTCGGGTGACTGGTGAATATGATTTTAGCACATCGGTACTCCTTTTTCATTATAATATTTTGACTGCGCATCTGTTTATTTTACCATTCTTATTTGCATGATGACTTGCATGACTTATTCTACACCTTCCGCAACCTTCACCAACAAACTGCGCATCTTGACTTGAATGGCGCCCTCTCAGGTGGGCGTCTGAACATGAGCATGACGGCCGATGAGGAGATGGCCGATCAGCAAACTGATGAAATGATCCAAATTCTTGTCAACACAGCCAAAAACGCCAGTACACGGTCCGCCCCGCGAGAGCGCAAACGCACTCGCAACACCAACCGTAAATCCCGTAAGTAGCTTGCACGCGGCAAGGGCCTCTGCATTGTGGGTAATGCTCATTGCATTCTTTAATGTCTATCATGTTGCATATTTATTATAGGTTATCCTAATTCAAACAGGAATATTAGTCAGTTTTCCCAAAATTTAGGGTTCAATATCATATTCTTTAGTTTTTTCATATCTTTGTATGGAAACAAGTATTCAATCAATGGTGAATATTACATATATATCTTGCAAAAGTTGAGGGTGTTTTTTCCCTTAATGTTCATGAATAATTGAACGTCATATTTAATATTTTTGTATTTTCGAAATGTAATGTACAAGAGGAGCTCTGTAGGGCTGAATAGGTTTTTCCCTACTGCATGCAAAACTAAGTACAGTGGAAACTCAGTATAGTGAGGTGCTTGGGACCATCAAAATTACCTTGTTATAGCAGTAATCTCTTTATAGCAGAGTTAAAAAACAATAAGTTATTAAGAGCTGGGACCAGATTTGTTACCTCTTTATATCAGATATTTCGTTGTATCAGATCTCTTTATTCCACTGTACTGCATCATGTTATAACATTAGTTGGATGACATTATTCTTTTGCAGAATTGCATCATAATCCAGCAATATCCAGCTCTTTTGATGATATTATAGAAAAATGGGGGACTGATATATTAAAAGAAATATATGTTTATCTCATTTTTGGCCATTATCTAAATTAATTCATTACTCAAAAGAGAAGAATATATTCAACCTTACTTAAGACATGAAAGTGAAATAGATTAAGGATTTAAAGATGGTACATGAACCAAGTTATGGGATAAATATTCATAATTTGTTTAAATCCTCATTTATTCATATTATTCTGTTACCTTGCTTGAATGCTGCATAATGTTCCTTAAAACAATGAATGCTTTAGTATATTGCATTTTTATGAAGCTGTATTTACATCATTATCAATAATTAACTGAATGTTGGATATGAGAAAAATACAATGCTACATGTAATGTGTGAAATTTATCATTCATGGTCATTTTACTATCAACAGTAACTTTTCTGTGATAATTACAACGCTGCCAACAGTGTCAATTCTTAAATGTTTCTATTGATGGTGTTGTAACCATGGCGATACATTTTCTGTATCAGAATCTATGATGCTGCATGCATCAATTAATGACGAATGAATCGGCAACAGAAAAACTGGTTGGGCATCCCTCCAGTGCCATTTATGATGAGGTTTGATGAGATTAATGATAAAGCTTCTTCTAAAAATTTATCAATATGGCTATTCTATCTGAGGAAATAATGTTAGGGTATGTACAGAAAAATCAATCAATTCTAATGAAATATTATGAGAGATGAGACAATCTTCACATGTTTGTAAGATATTTCTAAAAGGAAAGTAAAGTTCAATTTGATTTTTAAGAAAATTTCATCTTCACTTTTTTCCATCTCTGTAAAATTCCGTATTCATGTTAAAAAAAATCAGTGTCAACGCTGGTGTAACTACCCGGGGTAAGTATTAAGATATATATGAATATTAATGCCCCATTGGGAAATTTTGAGGTAATTTGGGGCAATAATTATGGACATTTGGAAATTTTTATCAGAAATATGATATACCTACCCTGGGTAAATTTCCTATGTGTAATAATATTATCATTTGAATCTTTGCTTACAGTAAGGAGAACATTGAAGAGTGGACTAACGGATGCAGAGCGACAAGCCCTAGGCCTATTACATGCCAAGCCAAACGAGGTTCATGTATGATGAGTCGGAACCTCTTTTCCTGTCCTGTTGTGAACTGCTATTGTCTGATTGGTTTCATAATTTTGGTGTAATATCAATTAAATTCAATGTTTAATACTACGGGGGTGTTGCTAGAAAGTTGCAATTGATCTCAAGTTGCATTTGATCACAAAACGGCAATTTAAATGATTGTTTTATATATATCTACTGAAATTGCAGTTTATTTGCAATCAATTACAAGTTTCTAGCAACATCCCCTCTATCACTTGATCGGTGTAATTATATTTGGTGTAATTTCAATTAAATTCAAAGCTTAAGATGTAATTGGTAATTTATAATCTCTTTATAACAAAAATTCAGTAATTCAAATACATAGCAAAGATTTGATTTCATCCTCTCACATTTACAAAATTGAATTTCCAAATTTTGTTCAAATTTTGCCGTAAAGTGGCAAGAATGAGAATTGTAAATTGCTGTCAATGATGTTTAACTTCATAAATAACTTCTAAACTCAATAATGATATAAATAATAATATTAATAATCGTAATATTAGCAATGACAATAGCTACTTGTGCAACACTTGGATCCACCTTATCCATGTCCATGCCACTGACAGCTGTCAATGTGATTATAATCATAATGATATTTGCTATCATTATTGTTTGTGATAATCTACAATCAATCACCACTTTGCCTTATGTAGAAGCCATTCTATCAGTATTCTCTTAATAATAGTTGTATCGTGCGTATGTAAATAATACTAATACATCAAAGGAACGAGAGGTCATTGTGTATGGATACTGAAATTATGTTATGGAAACATACAATTGAATTAAAAAAAATATTGAATGTAAATTATCTGCCTGTTACGGATCTAAAAACTGCTAAACAAGCACAAAAATCAATGATCGTATCTAAATTCATTGAAAAAATACCATTCAGAAACTGGAGCTTTCTTCATATGTATCATATATGAATACTGTCATGTAATTCATTGTATCTATTTCACGAAAAATTCTATTTGCAAATGGGTATAGTGGTTAAGTAAAAGTAGTGTGCAATGTTGAGGTTAACCTTGGTCTAATTTAGTGTGTGTTTATTTCATTTGAATATACAAATCAGAGATATTTTGTACATTTTTAAGGATTGTCTGTCCTCTTTTCTTCCACTTGTTAGTGCCATGATTATATATGTTTTGGGGACAAAAGAAGGTTGTTTGTTTGCTTCGTTACTATTGGGGTGTTGCTCAAAATCAACAGCAAATCAACTGCAAACTTTGCAAATTGTAACGCGCATTTTCATTCGCGCCTGATGTGCGCATTTAACAAGACGCGTATGAAATAATGATTTTGATTGGCGTATTTCGATCAACTGCAACTTTTGAACAACACCCTCTATGTCTTTTTCACGGTTGAAACCGTTTTAATTTGCCAATTGTCATTTATGCTTGATAAAAAGAAGCATGAATATATTTATTGAGCTCCTAGGAAAGCTTAACATTTAATAGCAATCTGCCAGTTTAGCCTGCTTCTTTGGGAGAAAATTCAGACTGGTTTCACAATTTTATCATACCTGCCATTAAGATGAAATTTTTGATGAAATACTATTTATGACATACAGAATTGATTCATATATTGTTAAATGTCGTCAAATTATCTCTTAATTTTGTTTTGAATTCTGTTTTAAATTTAAAAACGTAAACAAAAACAAAAATGACAAAATTGAAATTGTATAGGGAAAAAAATGGATGGAGAATTATAAGAAGATGTATTGATATTGTGTCATAAATATGTTGATAAAGTTTACTTCTATGCAACAAATTACATTGAAAGGTTCTTGTTCTATTGTTATTCATTATTGCGAAACAATATTCATGATATTCAAACAGCATGGGTTGTACATTTTATACATTGAAATGAATTTATATTGTAATTGCAAAGAGATTTGTTTTGTAATGTAAATGTAAATTATTTGTACTTAAGATATTTTATCCCATCTTTGCAGAGGCAAGATGGTTTTGTACGTATTGTTTACTGATTGTCAGAAGGCTGTTAAAGTTGTTCTGTCACAACCTTTTAAGGGCGCCTTTTATTGTTGCTGGTTTTTTTTTAAGCATCGCTCAAACTCTACCTTCAAAGTTGTGTGGAATATGATTCTGATTAAGATCTAAATCAATGCATCAATTATTAGAACCATGTTCTAGTTAATTAGTAAATGAAGACAAAGGATGTGAGAGTTTAGATTAAATGAACAAGAGCTATCAGAAACTATTATTTGCAGACGAGACTGGCCTCTAAACATCACTATCAGAAGACGTGACCAGGGCACCTCAATTAATTTGTAACTCCTCCCTTGCTTCGATTATGAGGACATGCTATGGCAATAAACAAATGAAAATATCCTGCAAAGCATGTGATAAAAGTTTTTGTTGAAATTTGCATCAAATTCTTTGAATGGCAGAAGGACTTTAACACCATATGACTTTTGGTAGGCAAAGCAGTGAGTGACAGAAAGTTGTAAAGCTTTGGGTTATAATGAGGAGCATTTTGGCATATGTTTAACAAATTTCATTATATTTGTATGTAAAAAAAATTAGGATATTTCATCCATTTGTCCTTAGAAAGCTTACACCATTCTCGTTTGTAAGTAGGAATCCCAATCTGTTCACATTAGTAGAGATTGTGCCTACTGATCCCATACAAATCAACATTTCATATAATGGTTGATGAGCTGTTTGGAAGCATTACCATTTGCACAATTTTGAGCTTCAGTGCATTACATTTGTTGATTCGCATTTTTTTAACACTAAGAATCATGTTTTCATGACATCTCTCTGTGGAAAGCCTCCCCCATGCTTGTATGTGACCCATCATGAGAAGAAATTATCACAAATTTCTGTCATTACGATTTCAAAGCTTCTCCTATTTTTGTTATGCCTTGTTGCCCGAGCTTCTTCTGCCCGTAATGTGAATAGTATTTTTCACAGCACAGTAAAATGATCCCAGTTTATACATGCATTATGTTCGAAGCCATCTTTGTTGGGACGAAACTTTGTCATGAGACCCTTTATGAAATAAGGATTATGTAATAATTATGTCATTTATTTCATATCTGTTGGTTATAACTTGACCACAGGGCAAGTAATGGTTACCACTCGAAAATTTCAAATCTATGGTTTTGGGGAAAAACCAAGAAAAAATGAATTCAAATGAATGTTGTAATCATCGTAGCTTTCAGTAAATGTGAACACATCGTTTAGGCTATTATCATCTTTCCTCACTGGATGTTTGTATTTTTATTTTTGCATTCCATTTCATTGTAAGACACTTTTGAACAAATAGATTGGGGGAAATATGGAATGGTGCTTGGCTCTATTATTGGGAAACTGGATGACTTAAAATTTGATATACCACACGTTATTCAGTTGAAGTTTTAATAATGGCTCGAGTTAATGAATTTGGGTACTACTTTTACTTGATTTTTTGATAACCTATACAATTCTTTATTACTTGGTATTAACTCTCACTTTTACAAGTATGTGCAAGTTTTCTGAAGTTTGACTAATTAAAAGTTCAGAACACAATTTTGTAATATCTGTTGATGCAAGATTGAATTAGACAGAGATGATTTTATATACATCTCTCTCTTCAATTAAAAAAAAAAAAGAAAATAATGTTCTGGTGCACATTTGAATTAGGTCCCACACCCCAAATCACCACATCCAATGTACTGAATTATTCTTTTGGGTTACATAAGTAAAGTTTTCTCCATTTTTAAGATAATACAATGTACAATAGCCTTGCCTTTAGAAAGATATCTTTTGCCATTTCCTCTTACGATGGTTGCAATTAGCTAGTCGCTCGGATCACTCTATTTATTTATTCTTCATATGCATGTTCAAGTTATCCTTAGAAAAAAATATGTGTAGATTGTGTGCAATTTTGATGTGCAAAATCCTGTGCCTGCCTTGTTAGACTCCATTGTAATTATGTTTTCAAATGGTTTGAAAATGTTAGTCTTTTCATTCTTATTGGGGTTAACTTGGAGAGTCATTTTCCCCTTCAAGTCCGTTTTGTCAATAAAAAAAATCCTGAATGATATGTCATACTCATGGTCGGTTTGAAAACATGTAGAAAATATGTCACATTTTAGAAAAAAATGAATAAAAATATGTGCTTCCATTATTTTTTTTCTTTGAAAGAATGACTCAGTGGTATCATTTACTCAACTGTGTGATGTTGTATTGGAGAGGCTATATTATAACAAGCCAGCGTAGAATGAAATCCTCAAAAAGTTTCAAAACATAAGTGTACAGACAAATAGCAAAGGTATGTCATGTCCATATCAAGTCATATCACTGAAAAGAGCATTATTTATCCAAAAAAAATACATTTTTCCCATGTGTTATCCTTGAAAGACCCAATAATCTGCATTAAGTCACTGTAGCCTAAACCCATTGACTACTGCATTCTGTAATTTTCATTGACTTTATGCAGGGACTGTCAGGATTCGGCTGTTAATGAGTTAATGATAACCCGTAGATTTTAATGGATAAAATGGATGCATGAGCAGGGAGAATCGACAAATAAATTCATGATTTTTTCCAGGTGAAATTTTAAGAATGTGATAAATTGTAATTTATATTCTCTAATGGGAATTCTTGAGCTGTCAACCTTCAGAGAATATGTGATGTCATATTGGACAACTCTACATTCATTCTATACACAAAATTTTGCATTCTGTTTCAATTTTTTTTGGTGGGGAGGGGGTCACGTCAGTATAACACGTCCTATCAATTCCGCAATCATTTTGGTAAAAGTAATTTTGAATCCTTATTCTAAATTGCTCATACGTCACAGATCCTGCCTAAGTTGCCAACTGAAGGATGATGATTGACTGAGAATGGGGGAGGGGCAGAGGTAGAGAGAGAGAGAGATGGCAGTGTGTGTGTGTCTGTCTGTGTGTGTGTGTGTGTGTGTTTTGAATGAATGTTTGAAAAGAAGATTAATGCACATATCAGAGAGAGAGGGGGGGTGTATAGGGGTGAAAAGGGGAGGGGCGTATTAAGTATATGTGTTTATGGGAGCATAGTATCGAGAGAGAGAGAACTAAGGACGGATCAGGAGCGGTTGAATCTCTTTTAGTAACAATCCCATAGCAAAGTAAAAAAAAAAGTGTGCTTGCATGTCGAAAGGAACAACTAGAATTTACATATTTACACTCCTAAAAAGTCTCTCTTGTATGTGTATACTGAATCAAGGTTTTGCATATCCAGAAATATCCCAATGCAACTGTTTAGAATGCCATCATTGAATGGTGTATCTGGCTCCAAGTAGGCAGCAAGGGACATAAAATTAAGCTAAAAGAGAGCGCGAATTTAAAAAATCATATCTGTTTAATTCATTGGGGCTGATAAAAGAAAAACTTTCCTTTCAACATGCTTATCTGACTTTCTTTCCACATTCTTATCAGGGTTTTCTTTCAATACTCACATCTGACTTTTCTGAACACAGACATATCTGACTTTTCATTCAACATTCATACCTGACTGTTCTTTTAACAATCATATCTGACTTGTCTTTCAGTATTCATCTCTGACCTTCTTTTCCTCATTCATATCTGATAACTTTTCTTTCAACATTCATATTTAACTTTCTTCTAACATTCATATCGGACTTTTCTTTCAACATTCATATCTGACTTTTCTTTCAACATTCATATCTGACTTTTCTTTCAACATTCATATCTGACTTTTCTTTCAACATTCATATCTGATTTTTCTTTCAAGATACATATCTGACTTTTCTTCCAACATTCATATCTCACTTTTCTTCCAACATTCATATCTGACTTTTCCTTCAACATTCATATCTGACTTTTCTTTCAACATTCAGATCTGACTTTTCTTTCAACATTCATATCTGATTTTTCTTCCAACTTTCATATCTGACTTTTCATTTAACATTCACATCTGACTTTTCTTTTAACATTTATATCTGACTTTTCATTTAACATGCATATCTGATTTTTTTTTCAACATTAATTTCTGATTTTTCTTTCATCATTCATCCCTGGGTTGTGTTTCATAAAGCTGCTCGTAGATCTACGCACGACTGTACGAACAACTGCTAGCCCTTTCTCCGGTGCAGGGAGGTGTTTCACCAAGATAAGAAAGACTTTAAGAACGACTTTAAGATCGACTGGTATCCCTTCTTGCACGTAATGGTCCACACTGTTACGCGCATTCAGCACAAGAACTTATATCAGTCGAACTTAAAGTCGTTCTTAAAGTCTTCCTTATCTTGGTGAAACACCTCCCTGGAAATGGTCACCAGTCGTTCGTAGAGTCGTGCGTAAACTATACGGACAGCTTTATGAAAAACAACCCAAACCTGACTTTCTCGTCATCTGACTTCCAATGATGGATACTACTTGCAAAATTGCTGGCGGCTCAGGGAGTGCAGATCCAATACGTAGTTACGTGCACACGTCATTGCTGAAAGGCCGACCACGTTTCAACACGAATGCTTGTCCAATCCCTGCGTCATTATTCGGGGTGTTTTTGTACGTGACTATTGGCATGGATTCTCGCTGAAGTCCGATGCGGTCCAACTGTCATCCTATTTTCTTGCCCTACGCTTATTATCTTAGTACGTTTTCCTTTCTATTATTTTACTAGAGCGTCTACCTGGCCGCCAATGCTGTTTTTCTGCTTTCAGTATTGTATTTGAGTGTATTCTACATGCATCCTACCGCTCATATTTTTAATCACATGTTATGTTGTTATGTATCATTTTGTATATGATATGTCACAATTCAGCCTTCTGGATGCAATGGTATGTTTTTGATAGACGTTCAATTGAATTAGGGAAACGGCCTTCATCCCGATCTGGAATCATGGAACTTTCTTTTTCGTCTTCTTTTCTCTTCTTCTTCTTCTTCTTCTTCTTCTTCTTCTTCTTCTTTTTCTTCTTCTCTTCAGCTTCATCCTCCTCATTTTCCCTCTTCTTCTTCTCTTCATCTTACTCCTCCTTTTCCGCTTCTTCTTCTCATTCTTATTTCCCCGCTCCTCCAACTTTTTTCTTCTAATTCTTCTCATTCCCCCTCCTTTTTCCCTCACTCTTCTCCTTCTTCCTCGACTTATACTCCTTCTTCCTCAACATCTTTTTTTCCTTCCCCTTCTTCATCTTTTCTTCTCCTTTTCCTTCTCGACAGGGACCCATCCGATGTATGCCAGACTGATACTTGCACAATTTTGTGGCACGCATTGGCACGACTCGTAAACTTGTTGTAAAGTCTGTTTGCGATGTCGGGACGAGTATTTTGATATACAATTGTGGTCAAGGCAACATTTCGAGACCGGGAGGTGAACTATGCACAAACTGTTTACGAACTCGTCGGAACGATACCATGGATACGGGAGGATGCTTGCCAATGGGTGACAGTGTGTGCCATGTCACGACTGTCACAAACTGCCAGAAATAGCCCCCAGTCATCCATATCTACTGTCGACGTTATCCCGGAGACACAGCAGGATCACGGCACCTTCCGAATTGTACAAACTCGTCGTGCCAATGCAGGAACTGCGTGAACTATGCGCAAACAATGCGTAAACTATGGTAAACTCATCGTGCCAGTTCGTGTCAATGTGGACATCTATGGGTACGCATTCGTGAACTACTCGTGAACTCGTCGTGAATTATTCGTGAACTAATCATGAAGAGTGCAGAAGCCTTCCAGCTCGTGCCCCTAAATAACACGACTTACCACGACAAAATCGTGGCCAAAAGTCGTGCAAGTGTCGGCCTGGCTTTGCTCAGACTGGCTTTGCTCTGAAAACGTCAGACAACACTATTCTCTTAATGTTAAATTATCTTTAAAAATACAAAAAAAAAAGTATTTTAAAAAAGACCTTCCTCGGATACTAAATTCAGAAATGGCGTGGATTAGGTTTTAAGGTACTTGATTTTATAGCCTAATTTATAGCGATTATCTTTTTCACTCGATTACATCATACAGATTACATCATGCGATCATTATTCTCCTCGTCTATCCGGATTAGGATTGATTAACTTACAAGGTTTAACCCCAGACTATAAATTTATATCAGTCATGCGTGCACTCAAGATTTTTACACCGGAGAGGGGGGGGACTCGATTGTTGGTGGCGCCCCTCTCAACAAATGTGGCGTCCC
>BQKZ01000737.1:138127-154384 GCA_036244855.1 Temnopleurus reevesii
ATTTTTCGTACAATCTTTTGTACAACATGTTCATGATATCATGTTTCTTTTTAAGTAGATTTGAAGACAAAATTTGGCGATAAAAATATTCGCTTTTACCAAAATTATACTTGGGCTTTAAACTCGATCGAGGGATAAAAAATCTCTGGTAACGATATTGAATGATAAATATCAAAATTATAGTAAAGAAAGATCTTTTTTAATAAAAAAAAGTATGTTCATTTCCCATTATCATCTGGTTCTCAACGATGTTTTTAAGCAAACTAGGTTGCAGAATTTGCGTTCAAAGATTCTACTTGGCATGCAATTCTATCAGTTCAGCTCAGGACTCTGTCTGAATTTCCCCGCTGGGCTCCCTTTAAGCAAAGTCTGTGCTGTCCGAATAATCATGCATTCTTCATATACGGTACCTCTCATTCAACCCCACTTTTCTTCTCACTCGGTTACTTGAAATTTCAAGATATTTATCTTTATGAAGTATGTATTTTCATGTACCTTTTTATGAATAATCTTTTACCAATTTTGTTGTTCAAACTGTTTTGCCTCAATAGCAGTATCCACTCATACTCGACAAGAAATGCAGGAAGCTTTCACTTACCTCTTACAAGTACCGGTACGCAATCTTTTCAAAGAACGCACAGGAATATATTGTTTATTGATTAATCTATACATTTTTGTGTTAACCCAACTCGGCAGATACGTTGCCATTTTGATTTGCATTAAATACAATCTTACTACCATGCATCTTCGCATTCAGTTCGTCTTCTGTTTTGTCTCTTTCTTCTTTTTTTTTAATTACCTCCGTCAACGTTATATATAATTTGTAAGTCATAGGTATTGAATTGAAATTGATTTATTAAACTTCATTGACATAAAAAAAAATCAATATTCTGTTCACATAAAAGAAAATACATCAATGTCTGTTTGTCAATACGGGTTTTAGCACCATTTTTATACATGAAGATATCAGAACATTGTAAACATACTGGGTTTGCGTTACTTAAAGCAAATTATACATGATGAGAAAAATATCACTGGTTTAAAGGCAATTGATGAAACAATATTATATATACATGTAGGTTAAATAACACAAAGGTTTAGCATCGACATACATAATCATTTTATTTTGCGTTTTAGAACTCCCCTCGTTTATTGTAATTTTATGAAAACTTAATAAAGTGCTCAGAGAAAATTTTTATCAAACGCTATATGAAAACATACTTATCATTATTATTATCATTATCATTATTATTATCATTATCATTATTATTATCATTAATATTATTAATGTTATTATATATATTATATATACTCCAGGAGCCCATTAAAGGCGTAATTTTTTTTTAATTCTTAATTTCAGACAGATTATCTGATTTTCTTCGTCACTTTCTTCGTCTTTTTCTCTCCAATCATTGGCAGTAAATTAAAAAGGAGCCAACTCCTAGAATTATCTTGCTCTCATTGAAAAATCAAATGAACAAACTGAAAATTTTAGCAAAATCGGACCACCTGTTCAAAAGTTATCCGACAGAATATGTGACGTCATGTCGGACAACTCCTCATTCACTCTGTATACAAAATCTTACATTTTATTCTTTTCTTCAGAAAAGTCAACAAAACATCAATTTTCGATTGGGGGTATAGCATTCCTTTATCGATTCTGCATGTATTTTGAGAAGAATCATGTTGCAACCTCACACTAAATTTTACATTAATCCAATTTTTAAAAAAAATTCTATGTATAAGTGAATGAGGGATTATCCGACAAGACGTCACAGATTCCGTCGGTGTTGCCGATCGCACGGATCCCCATGAGCGGCAGTGATCGTCAAATCTCTGTGAATTTGACAATTCATACCTGTTGAACGGCTTGTCCGATTGTGCTCAAATTTTCGCAATCGCTTATCTAATTTTTCTTCATTCAATAAGAGCACGATAATTTCAAGGGCTGGTTCCCCTTTAATGTCTGGGTTAAGTTCCCTTTTAAGTTCCCTTTAAGGATCATAATGATGATAATTTGCCAATCAAAAGCTAAGAAAGAAGAAGTACACTATTCAGAATAGGGCCTTAGTATATTTTGTGTCCATTCTTTTGTCACAATCCAAGTCTTTAAGACAAATACACAACTTAGAAATGATGTATCAAAATGCATTCCAAATCAGCATATAACATGTATAAGCTTCACGTAAATGATATAAAAATACGCTCCCTGCACGTAATGCACAGAGAAAATACTTGGTTGACGTTGAATGCGTTTGGCTTGCGCTCGACATTTTGTTAGCTCCAGTCAAGCAACCCCATGCGTATTTCTTTAGGGAGGAAGCATTTTTTTTTCAAAAACAAAATTATATACACACTATTTCTTATTCATTTTTTTTTACAAAGTCCCCCTCTATATAATGAATGGATATTTTGATTCATTATTTTTTGGTCCATTAGCTGTTCAAAAATTCCCACTGTTGGTAAACATTAATTGTATTGAATGGACTTCGCTTTAGTGAAATATTCTAACCAACCGCGGAATATTTCAGAATTCAAAAATCAACACGTAAGAGAAATAAATAATTTAATGACATATTTTCTTGATATGTGTCACACATTAATTTCCTACTTCTATAATCCATTCACGGCTCTGGACCAGAATTCTATTTAAAGCAGAAAAATATTTGCCGGCATTTTCAATGACACTGGTAAAGTATCTATAAGGCAGTCACACCAACAGACTGATCCCAACGTGTTATCAAACTGCATCAACAAAATTGTAATTAGGCTATCACTGTCTTATTCCGTTGAAGGTCTGATGTTGAAGGTTGTTTTTCTCGATGTCAATTGTGCAAATTCATTGATTAAACAAAGTATCAATTCATAATTCATTGCTTGAATAGGCCTATGAGATTATTCAGTTTGGCAGCAGGATGAAGTCAGCCTGTAGGTGTGACTGAGTTAACACCATTTCCGTATTGAGTTTCCGTTCTCTTCCCGTCCAAGTTGAAACGATTTGATGGTATTACATTACATGCATATAGGATATGATATATGCTTAAAGTACATGCATTATACAGCTTCAATTCTCTATGAACGAGATTTCATCAGAAGTGATTTTCATGTTATATAGTCTATTACTGTATGTATCGTTTGATGAATCATCTTATTTTATGTGGTATTCCTTAAATCTTGGAAACTCAGAGGAATTAGGTTGATGAATAGGACGCTTTTGGTCAGAAATATATATTTAATTTGTGGATCGCCTGGATATTTTGTTTCGAGGAAATAATGCAAGTTATGTGATGTACAAGATCTAATATGGATGGAACGACCGAAGCGAAAATAAAAAAGCGGTAAGTAATATATATATGTTTCTTAAACTATATTATTTCTTAAAGTAATTTGGTAAAAGTTAATACATGCTGGGCAACAAACTGACTGATCTATTCAGTCGACACGCACTTTGGAAATTTATTCATTCAAACTTCATCGACATATACAGTCAACATTCTGTGCATATACATTATTTAGCAAATTATACAAAATGTTTAAAAAAAAATTAGCAATGGCTTGATTACAATTGAGTTAAACAACATATACATTTGAAATGAAATGGAAATAAAGAGTTGGCATCAGAATACATAATCATTTTATCATACTGGTTCACACTTTGCTCTGGTTGATATATAAGCTAACAAAAACTTGCCTTTTTTATCAATAGTTCGTTATTGTTTTCAAGAAGAGGTGGTATAGCGAAATGGTATTGTTCCATAATGGCAAAAATCCCGACATAGCAGCAATTCACAGGGCATTCCATTGAAATGCGTATTAATTATATATGCATGGAAGCGCACTTCGTAAACACAGTTGTGTGGTCGTCATTTTGCCCAGAATATAACATAGAAATGATAGCTGTGCAAAACTGAGGTTAGAAAAGACTTTTTGGACAGTAAAGCGGTAAGCCTGTTATATCATTCATAGCTGGGCTACTTTTATAAGACAAAAAAAGAAGAAAATAATGAATGATCGGATACATTCACAATTATGACAAACGATTCTAAAGCGTAGATTTTCAGCCCATTTGTAACAAGTTCAGATTAATCATATTTTTGTATCAAATGCATCTTGAAATTTAAAAATGATAACATCTATAATCACTGATAGTTTATTTCAAGGGCTACTTTTGAAGTTCCGTATATCTTTAAAAAAAAAAAGAAGAAGTTCCGTATATATTGGTTTAACCGCATCCAAAACATCTACAACAATAACGCCACACCCATTCACACATGTAACATGAGCTAAAAAAAATTGATTAAAAAATCCAGTGGCATCTTAATTTGTCAGCGCTTCAGTTCTGTTAATTTTGCAAAGCGAATAAAATATGGAAATCAATGATTGTTATAGTGACCAAAGGGAGCATCTTAGATTCCTCTACGATCATGTTAATGCTTTTCTTATACGTCAATGAAGTTTGATGTATACATTTCAAATTTCAATCGTATGCATTTTGATGCCAACTCTTTATTTCTATCGATAACATGTATAATGTTGTTTTAATCAGTTGTCATCAAACCATTGTTAAATTTCTATTTTCCCTTTTTGTATAATTTGCTTTACATAATATAATGTATATGAACAAAATGTAATACTGTATCAAAAGTATGTTGACTGTAAATGTCGATGACGTTTGAATGAATAAAATAAATTCCAAATTTTCAAATGGGAGGGGCAGAAAAGGCCGTGATTTTTCCCTAGAAAAAAAAAATTTCAGCAAAACTTCAAAAAGTTGATTGGATACCGCAATATCCTCCAACCTATACTTTTCTAGAGTATGTTTTTCGCTTCCGATCGGTTGCAAAATACTATGGCAACCACACCCCAAGACAAACAAACAAACAAACAAACATAAAACAAACCCCCACCACATCCATACATTTATTCAAACCGGACATACGTTAAACTAATCTTTATGAGTCAAGCGACAAAATTGTATTTGGCGTCTTCCCGTACCTGCTGATCTTACAAAGCGATTGATATGGCGTATCAATATCTCTTTATGAAATATGGACATCAATTATTAAAAGTGACACGGGGGCAAATCCAGGATGGGTCACAATGGAGAGGGCAGATAAAGAGAATTTCCTTGGAATTAAAGTGAAATTGGGGGGGGGGGGGTGATTAGATACCAACGTTTCCTCTACCATTTTTTTTTAATCGATAAATGTAGTTCAGATTTAAAAGAAGAGTCTACCCAATGACAATAATCTTTTAACAGGAGCAACAAGAATAGGTGAGTAGAACAAAAAAGTTTGAAGAAAATCGGACCAATATTGATAAGTTATAAATCTTAATTTAAAGATTTGAAAATAATTATGAGCAAAGGGTTGAAAATGTTCAGATATGTGGCCAATTTGATGACATCACGAGCGCATTAGATTTTTTTCATATTTAGGGTGCAAAATAGTTCATCATTTAGACAGAAAGATACAAGTTTGTATGCATGTAAACATGCAAATAGGGGATCTACATATCTACTCTAGTTAAAATTTGGAGGAAATCATATTTGAGGAAAATGTCACATTTTATAACATTGATATGAATACAATGAATGATCAGCTCTACACCTATGACATCATCAGTTACCAATTTGTGTAACTATCTAAACATTCATAACTTTCTTATTTTTTTGTCCAATTTTTCTGCTCCTGTTCGAGACATATCATTTTGGGGCAACACGGCATAATATATTTCCGTAAAATTAGGTCGAACGCCATTTCAATGCTCCTTTATAATGCTATTTAAATCGGAAAAAAACTTGTGATTGTTATATACACACATTTAAATACATGGCGTACGGATCTATTGTCATATGACACACTTACTTTGACGTGACATGTCATCAGTTTTCTCACAAAGTGAAAGTAGAACAAGAGGTTTATTGCACGAAACCATGCTATTTGCAATTTCCTCGAAACGTGTTCGCCTGTATAATAATTAAAGGGGAACTTCACCCAGACACTGATGTGCTCTCAGTGGATGGGGAAAATACAATGATTAAACTGTGAAAATTTGAGCAAAATCCAACAATCCATTCAAAAGTTACCTCTCTTTCTCTTTGTTTAGCAATTACTTATTTTTTTTAATATCATATTCTACCTAAAACATTCATTTTTGTTTAAGTTTGCAGTTTTTAGGAAACATATAATGAAAATCAATTTTCATAGTTAATCATAATTTAAAAAGAAATTTGTAATACCCACAGTCTTACAGATATGTTAAAAGCGTATGCATGCATTTTAATATCTGCAATTAATTAATCAATTATAATTCACGTATATCTATTATTTCATGAATGACGATACAGTGCATTTCAGTTTTATCTCTTTCTCAATTTCATTCACTAAAATCGTGACCTTTATTTTGGAGAACTTAACAAAAACATGTGACTACGCGGTTTTTTCGAAATAAGACAGAAGTCGGATTTTTTACTTTCTCGCTCTTTTAGTTTACTGAATTCCTCATTCAGTATGTTCTAGTTTGAGATATGTGATGGGCTGAAATTTCTGCTCGCAGACCTTATACCTCCCATCATATACATATACATATATATATATATATATATATATATATATATATATATATATATATATATANGGTACAAGTTTGTACCCTATTGGAACACATTTGTACCCCAGGGATGCAAAATTGTACCATTAGGGTACAAAATGAGATCTTTAGCGTTTGGCAAAAAAGGAAAGGAAAGGATGTAGTTTACAGGCGTGTATCATCCAATTCCGAATATTTTACGCCAGAAGAAGAAGAGAGAAAAAGGGTCGCCATTTTAACGTTTCCATGCACCCGAAAGACGGTATGCGACCTGGTTTCGAACCCACAGGCAGGAACGAACCCAAGAGACTGTCCCGAACAAACCGATTTCAGCCGCACGCCACGTCGCCTAAGTCAACATCGACCCTCAATATTGACCCTCAATACCAACCCTGTTTGTTCGTGAAATAGTGCCACCTGATTGGTCAGTCACTGTCGCCTCGCTCGCTCGCCATTGGTTAAGACGTGTTCATTTTCTAGTCTGCTATTTATAAACTTTATTCAAAACATCGATGTATTAATGTTTTTTTTTTCTTCCGAATCTTGTAAGGATGAACGGAATACAAAATCATAGTAATAAATTAAATCTATTACGTATGAAATAGAGTTCCTAAAGATAAAATAAGAACAAAATCAGCATTCATTTCCGATCACGTATAGAGAGTGGGGTCTGCATCCTGCACTAGTTTCAAATCGGAGGGGTTCAACGTTGTACCCTTCGGGTACAATGTAAAATTTTGAACCTCATAGGGTATAATGAGGATGCCGGGGTTCAAATTAGTGACTTTGCGTGATTTTGAACCCTAACTGTACCCTAATTTCTTAGTGTGCAGTATCATTATGTCCATATCATATTTGAAGAGGGGAGTAAAACTTTGTCTACATTTCCAGAAAAAGAAGAGTATGTGAAATTCTGTGTACAAAGTGAATGGAGAGTTCTCCATGTTGGCAGCCATTTTGTACAGGTAAGTTATTAAGGAGCCCATGAGGGGTAGAAATCAAAACTTTGAAAATTCATAACTTTTGAACGGATTGTCGGATTTTGCTCAAATTTTCACAATTTGATTATTGTATCTTTCTCCATCCACTGAGAACACATCAATGTCCGGGTGAAGTTCCCCTTTAAAAATTCAGCAGTTAATGGTATAATTAGTTTGAAAAGTTGATTGCAAACGTTCAAATCTGCTCTTTATCAATAATCATTCCCATGTGCGAAGATTCTAAGGGGTATTTCGCCCCCAGCCCGTATAATTGTTCTTTTTTACCCTAATTTCGTTCTTATTGTCAGATACACAAATGAACTCACGTCGCCCGATGACACGCCGGAAGCCGAGACACCGGGCGAGTTGGCCTCACTCGCCGCACCCAACGGCGATGTACCAGTCGCATCAGACCCTTCATCAGACCACTCCGACGAAGAACAGGATAAGGCCGGTAACTGCAGAGTCGGAGAAGAATTGGTGCAATATTGCACCTTGTAACACTGGGAGCACCATTTCGGTTTCTATATTACAGTTATTTCAGTAATGCCCCAGTCACATGGAGGCCCGGAAGCAACACGATTCAACACGACTCTTTGTTAATTCACAGTTAACTGCCTCAGAACAAAGAGTCGTGTTGAATCGTGTTGCTTACGGGGCCCTATGTGACCGGGGCTTAAACCACACAGTTAGAAAAAAGTGCCATATTGCACCTTGTAACACTGGGAGAATCCTTTTGGTATGCATCCTTTTGGGATGCAATACTAAATTTCTTTTAGTATACCCCAGTCACATAGAAGCCCCGACTGAACACGATTTAACACGACTCTATTATCTGAGGCAGCGATTTGTGAACTGAACAAAGAGTCGTGTTCGATCGTGTTGCTTACGGACATCTATGTGCAATATTGCTCCTTTTCCTCAGTGTGTAAGATTTTATAAAATATTCTCAATAACCGAAGCTGAGTGTTCAAATCCCACTACTGGCAAATTAAAAGACTCCATATACATGTATTGTAAAATATTGCCGTTTTTATGAGAAAAAAATGTTACGAGAGAAGCAATAGATCACGTAGATCAAAAAACGCAGGACTTATGTTACAATGACCATGAGTAAAACAGAAATGGGTAGGCCAAGTCTTTCATTCGCTGGTTCTTTTATTTGGAAAATTATAGATCACAAAACGCAGGACTTTTTATGTTACCATGACCATGAGTAAAACAGAAATGGGTAGGCCAAGTCTTTCATTCGCCGGTGCATTTATTTGGAAAATTATATTCCTTTTTTTTTTTTTTTTTTAGAAATGCAACTTCCGATACCTCATTCACCATTCTTTTATTTTCCTGTGAACTGGCCTCTTGTGCTGTTTCATAACCCATATTTTCTAATTTCCTGAATTAACAATTATGTTTATCAATCTGTTTCCTGCTCAGTGTTTATACAAATTTGAATTTGTTTCTAGTTTTCATCAATGTAAATAATTTAATAAAAGACAACAAAGAAAACCAGTATCTATTAATTGATGCACATGACAGTGCAATGGCAAAATACAGCATTCGGTCAAATTTGGACTGATGATCCTTTAAACTCGGCTATACGTCTTGTGGGAAATAATTAAAAAAAAAAAAAAAAGATTTCATGATGTATTTTGTACTATTGCACTCTCCCGGCATAAATTATGTGTATACATTTATATATCTATTGAGCTGTCGTGGTTTAGTGGTTACATTCTTGGACTTCAATCACAGGGTCCCGGGCTCGATTCCCGTCAGCACTAATTTCCTTTGGCAAGAAATTTCTCCATATTAGCCACTGTGACCCAGCCGCCATTTTGGGGACCGGTAGAAAACAGCCGTCTTGTGGTTGGTTTAGCAGTGCGCGCCTAACAGGCGACTTGCTACGAGTCCAATGACCGGGGCGGTGTTTCACCAAATCGTTCTCGTTACGCACGACTTAAAGAAAGACTGGAGTACGTTAACAAGTATCACACGCGTTTAAGATTCTCGATTATACAGCACAAGAAATTAAAACCGGTCGTGAGTAATGTTGTTCTTAAAGTCATCTGTTACTTGGTGAAACACTGGCCGGGTAATAATAATAATTTTTTTTCCAAATCCAATTTTGCAGACGCGGGGAAGAGCAGCGAACTTCAAGCCTGTTGGAATGTCATCAACTGCATGCAAGGCATCGGTATTCTCAGCTTACCATACACAGTCAAAAAAGGAGGCGTGGCTTCGCTGGTTGCCATGGTAGTGGTACTCATCCTCGGTCACTATACCAGCAAGGTGAAATGAGGGGATTCCCCCCTCCCATACCGATGACGTATGAAGGCCTGCTTGCCAGATGAGTGCGCATATGGCAAGCCGTTGTAACATCAATTAACAATTTGTTGTATGAACATTTCTTGATAGCAAAAATTTATTTCTGGATTAAAAATTTGATATATCAAGAAGTCAATTTTTATGTTTAAAAAAAAAAAAGAAAGTTGTTTTATCGAGAATAAAATTCCTGGTTTGTATTTTTTTTTTTTTGGTCTAAAATCTATGCTAATTTCAAGCGAGCTGAGATTTAAGAAATGTTAAAATGGCTTTTAAAGCAGGATTTTTTATATACTTGAAAATGTTCAAAGCTGACATTTTTATAGATAAAGATAACATTTGTTTTTACAGCATTTATACTATATAATGCCAATCATCCGATACCTTACAACTAGTACATGCATTTAACCTGTTTTTTTTCTTCTTCTTCTCCTCCTCCTTCTTCTTCTTCTTCTCCTTCTTCTCTTCTTGTTTTTGTTCTTCTTCTTCTTCTTCTTCTTCTCTTCTTCTTCTTCTTCTATTCTTCTTCTTCTTCTTCTTCTTGGTTTCGTTCTTCGTCTTCTTCTTCTTCTTCTTTTTCTTCTCTTCTTGTTCTTCTTCTTGTTGTTTTCGTTCTTTGTTTTCTTCTTCTTCTCCTACTCCTCCTTCTTCTTCTCTATTTCTTCCGCTTCTTCTTCTCCTCCCTCTTTTTTCCTTCTTCGTCTCTTCTTCTTCTTGTTCTCTTCTTCTTCTTCTTCTTTTCTATGTCTTCTTCTTCCCGTCTACTTCTTCTTTTTCTTCTTCTTATTCTTCTTCTTTCTTCTCTCCTCCTCATCCTCCTCCTCATCATTTTCTTCTTCTCTTCTTCGTCTTCTTCTTCTTCTTCTTCTTCTTCTTCTTCTACTTCTTCGTACTCATCGTCTTTTCTTCTTCTTTCTCAGATATTAGTATACTGTAAATATGATGACG
This sequence comes from Temnopleurus reevesii, assembly GCA_036244855.1. Taxonomy (NCBI): domain Eukaryota; kingdom Metazoa; phylum Echinodermata; class Echinoidea; order Temnopleuroida; family Temnopleuridae; genus Temnopleurus; species Temnopleurus reevesii. The sequence continues at coordinate 148,966 of BQKZ01000737.1, forward strand.
ACCGTGACGTCGACTACGAGTCCAGCAATAAAAAGGGAAAGAAGGCATCATTGGCAGCTGATCGTCCAATCGCCGTCCGGGACACATACGCCGATATTGCCGATGCGTGTTTTAAGCGTGGTGGGTACGTGATAAATGTAATCCAGGTCATTGACATGCTGACAGTTGCGGCGCTGTACCTCCAGCTGTCAGGAGCTCTGTTGATGGACACATTTCCTCAAACCGGTTTAAACCAGTTCACATGGACAGCCATCGCGGTGGTGGTGCTCCTCCCAACCGTCCTCTTCAAGAACCTCACGAGGATCTCCTGGCTGAGTCTGGTTGCGCTCATCGCCTTGGCGGCGATGTTCTCAAGCATGGTGTGGTATTCCTTCGGCCGGATCAAACAATGGAGAATGGAAAGCATCCCGGGATTCTCGGCCGAACCTTTCGCCATCAGCACCGCCATGATTGCGATGAACTTCGGCGCGCAGTTCCTGATGCCGGGCGTCGAAAGCAGCATGCGGGTACCGTCCCGATTCAACGCGATGCTCAACTATTCCTACATCATCACTGGTTTTCTAAACATCGCTTACGCCCTCATCGCTTACCTCACATTCGAGGACAACACCCGGGAGTTCATCACCTACAACATGCCCCGGGGCCCCCTCCAGGCTACCGTTAGCTGTCTATTCGTTATCAAATCTATCCTAACCTACCCGCTTATGATATTCCTCATAGTCAGCATCATTGATTCGATGAAGCTGGCGTTTTTACCTCGCTGTTACCCAACTCTTGAGGAGCGTTGTCCACCAATCTGGGCCATCATCTTCAGGATCATCCTCGTAGGGCTGTCCTTCCTGATGGCGGTGGGGATTCCGCACTTCTCGCTGCTAATGGGCGTCTCCGGGAGCCTCACCGTACCCTGGTTGGACTACATCTTCCCGTGTCTATTCTATTGGAAACTGAGAAGGGACAGTATAAGAGTCTGGGAGAGGATATACCTGTGGTTCATCATTGTGCTTGGTGCGGTGACTGGGGTGGTGGGGTTGTTCTATTCCTGCAGGGCACTGGTTCGAGCCTTGACAGAAGATGTCAATCATGAATGGTGATTCTACACGGTTCTGGCAGCGTGGTTGGTACAGTGCTCCGTGTTTGTATTAATTCTCGGTTCTTCGAAAGTACCACTGATTATTATAGGAAGTGTTGACTCAAACTTACGATTTCAAAAGCAACCGCAAATCAGTTTCATATTGATACGCAACACGAGATCTATTTCTATTTCCGTAAAATTGAGTCGAACGCGAATTCAATGCTCATGTGCAATGTTATTAAAGTCGGTACCGGCTTGTGATTGTTATGTCCGCACAGTTTAATTCACTGCGTATGAATCCAATGTTCCATTACCCACTTTATTTTACGTTTTGTGTTATGCATATTTTCATTCGCGCATGACACAATTAGTTTCATTGGCGCGAGTTGATCAACTGCAACTTGCAATTCATTTCAAGTTTCTAGCACCATCCCATAGACTTACGAGCAGGGATTACCGATAATCTTTATTCCTCTTAAAGGGGAGATCCTCCAACAGATTCGAAATTAGAGCCCAAAGGTAGATAGAACAGTTGCATGGCCTCCAGCCTGGATGTAACTTATCTTGGCTTCAGTTGAAAGATCTGTTACGTAATGTTGCATAACATGAGAGACAAAGGGGGTGTTGTTCAAAAATTGCAATTGATCGCAAGTTGCAGTTGATCGGAACGTGCCAACCAAAATCATTCTTTCATGCGCGTCTTGTTGAATGCACATACCTTGCGCGAATGAAAATACGCGTTACAATTTGCAAAGTTGCAGTTGATTTTGAACAACACCCCCGGCCCTCGAGACTAGCTTACCAGCAGTATCTACCAACGATCTGTATCAGCCTTTGAAATTGGAGATCCTACAACCACGGACCTAGGTCCATGCTCCAACGAATTCAAGCCCGAGAGTCGAAATATCAGGTAGTCTAGACTCAGTGATATGAATGATTACTGCCAGATCTTGGCTCAAGCTGAAATATCTGTTACATTATATGTTGCGTAACATGAGAGTCGAAAGTGCTTCTCTTTCAAATCTGTCGACAGATTTTCCACTTTAAAGGAATGAAGATCGTTGATAGTGCAGGGGCCTGTAACATTAAAGAGATACGATAAACTGAAAATTAATCGTATCTATATGGTACATGTACATGTTTTACCTCAGACTTACGATTTATATCAATCGTAAGTTTAATTGCGTATTCTTTGTTACATGCCCCATATCTAGCAAGTCCATGCTACATATAATTAATTTTTATGTGCACATCTAATTATTATGTAATATTTATATAGTGTATCATATAGAATTTTTACATCTCATTTAGATCTTTACATGATCATCATGTTCATGCAAGGAAACTTTTATTTTTTTTCTAGGAGCGGTGCAATGACAGATATAATCTGCATTAAAGCCCATGTATAGTTTGGGTAAAGATTAAAGAAATGTGAATTTTGGGGATATATACCATGACATATAGTTTCTATACACATTTCAAGATCATAGCATATTTTTCTACGAGCGAATTCTTTTGAAAATTTGAATTTGACCGTTAAATCGTATTTAGCGCCCTCTCTTGGTTATAACAATATTTTGCTTCTTATCGGGCATATAGAAAATTATTTCCAAGATTTTATTAAAGCATGCTAAAAAGGAATACATAAAGAATAAATTCTGAAATTTTTATCCAATTCTGTTCATGAGAAGCTGTCCTTTATCAAGAAAGAAAATATTGAATTCGCGTCGGGGGCTACGACGCTAAAATATTTTCCACACTTTAGGTTATAACTTTTCCAAAACTTGTTAATTTTTCGTACAATCTTTTGTACAACATGTTCATGATATCATGTTTCTTTTTAAGTAGATTTGAAGACAAAATTTGGCGATAAAAATATTCGCTTTTACCAAAATTATACTTGGGCTTTAAACTCGATCGAGGGATAAAAAATCTCTGGTAACGATATTGAATGATAAATATCAAAATTATAGTAAAGAAAGATCTTTTTTAATAAAAAAAAGTATGTTCATTTCCCATTATCATCTGGTTCTCAACGATGTTTTTAAGCAAACTAGGTTGCAGAATTTGCGTTCAAAGATTCTACTTGGCATGCAATTCTATCAGTTCAGCTCAGGACTCTGTCTGAATTTCCCCGCTGGGCTCCCTTTAAGCAAAGTCTGTGCTGTCCGAATAATCATGCATTCTTCATATACGGTACCTCTCATTCAACCCCACTTTTCTTCTCACTCGGTTACTTGAAATTTCAAGATATTTATCTTTATGAAGTATGTATTTTCATGTACCTTTTTATGAATAATCTTTTACCAATTTTGTTGTTCAAACTGTTTTGCCTCAATAGCAGTATCCACTCATACTCGACAAGAAATGCAGGAAGCTTTCACTTACCTCTTACAAGTACCGGTACGCAATCTTTTCAAAGAACGCACTGGAATATATTGTTTATTGATTAATCTATACACTTTTGTGTTAACCCAACTCGGCAGATACGTTGCCATTTTGATTTGCATTAAATACAATCTTACTACCATACATCTTCGCATTCAGTTCTTCTTCTGTTTTGTCTCTTGCTTTTTTTTTTGATTACCTCCGTCAACGATACATATAATTTGTAATTCATAGGTATTGGAATTTGGAATTTGGAATTTATTCATTTGAACGTCATTGACATGTACAGCCAACATTTTGTTCGGATTACATTTTTTTTTCATACACATTGTGTTATATCAAACAAATTATACAAAATAAAGAAAATATAAATGATTTAGTAACAATAATGAAACAATTGTATATGAGATTAAATAAATATTTGACAACAACCATTTGTTACAATACACATCGAATCTATACAATTAATACATAATTATAGGTCAAATTTAAACAATTACAAATTATCATGGTTTGTATGTGTTATATAAAGACCCCCGAGCAGTAAAAGCAGTATTGAATTTAAATTGATTTATTAAACTTCATTGACATAAAAAATCAATATTCTGTTCACATAAAGAAAATACATCAATGTCTGTTTGTCAATACGGGCTTTAGCACCATTTTTATACATGAAGATATCAGAACATCGTAAACATACTGGGTTTGCGTTACTTAAAGCAAATTATACATGATGAGAAAAATATCACTGGTTTAAAGGCGATTGATGAAACAATATTTTATATACATGTAGGTTAAATAACACAAAGGTTTAGCATCGACATACATAATCATTTTATTTTGCGTTTTAGAACTCCCCTCGTTTATTGTAATTTTATGAAAACTTAATAAAGTGCTCAGAGAAAATTTTTATCAAACGCTATATGAAAACATACTTATCATTATTATTATCATTATCATTATTATTATCATTATCATTATTATTATCATTAATATTATTAATGTTATTATATATATTATATATACTCCAGGAGCCCATTAAAGGCGTAATTTTTTTTTAATTCTTAATTTCAGACAGATTATCTGATTTTCTTCGTCACTTTCTTCGTCTTTTTCTCTCCAATCATTGGCAGTAAATTAAAAAGGAGCCAACTCCTAGAATTATCTTGCTCTCATTGAAAAATCAAATGAACAAACTGAAAATTTTAGCAAAATCGGACCACCTGTTCAAAAGTTATCNCAACATGTTCATGATATCATGTTTCTTTTTAAGTAGATTTGAAGACAAAATTTGGCGATAAAAATATTCGCTTTTACCAAAATTATACTTGGGCTTTAAACTCGATCGAGGGATAAAAAATCTCTGGTAACGATATTGAATGATAAATATCAAAATTATAGTAAAGAAAGATCTTTTTTAATAAAAAAAAGTATGTTCATTTCCCATTATCATCTGGTTCTCAACGATGTTTTTAAGCAAACTAGGTTGCAGAATTTGCGTTCAAAGATTCTACTTGGCATGCAATTCTATCAGTTCAGCTCAGGACTCTGTCTGAATTTCCCCGCTGGGCTCCCTTTAAGCAAAGTCTGTGCTGTCCGAATAATCATGCATTCTTCATATACGGTACCTCTCATTCAACCCCACTTTTCTTCTCACTCGGTTACTTGAAATTTCAAGATATTTATCTTTATGAAGTATGTATTTTCATGTACCTTTTTATGAATAATCTTTTACCAATTTTGTTGTTCAAACTGTTTTGCCTCAATAGCAGTATCCACTCATACTCGACAAGAAATGCAGGAAGCTTTCACTTACCTCTTACAAGTACCGGTACGCAATCTTTTCAAAGAACGCACAGGAATATATTGTTTATTGATTAATCTATACATTTTTGTGTTAACCCAACTCGGCAGATACGTTGCCATTTTGATTTGCATTAAATACAATCTTACTACCAT
>BQKZ01000738.1:0-39598 GCA_036244855.1 Temnopleurus reevesii
ACTCACCAGTGCCCATAATGCAGCTTTGAGACCAAGTATGGTATCCATGTTGTCTACATCACCATACCGTATCACCTCACACATCTCGGGGATATGATTCTGGGGGAAAATATTAACAACAAAAATTAACCATTCTTATGACCTATAAAGACAACAGATATCATTTTGAAAACTTGATGTATCTTGTCATTATAAAATTGAAATCTAACGCTAACTCCATACATATCCGAGATATGATTCTATGGCAAAATATTAATAGAATAATGAATAGGTAAATATTAAGTTGGACTTCCCTTATCTGCCATTGTCCCCTTCCTCCCTCTCCCTACCCCCTTATCCAGATCATTTTTTATCCTGAGACATATTTGTGATGCTTACAAGGCAGTTAATCAGGACGTGCTAATCAAATTCATTGCTTCATGCCTGTCTTGTATTATAATTTGCAACTGATTTGCGATCAATCGCAACTTTTGATCAACACCCCCTTAGCACGTTTATCAAAATAATCTATATTCTTAAATCGGCAACCATGAGCAGCACCGCCATCACCAACATCATATACATTCTCATACACTAACCTGTTTTTCAATGAGTTCACATCCATTCCTGTGCTTGGCTAGTTGACCGTAGAGATGGACCGGCACATAGACATCCTTCCTCTGCCTACGTTCATCCTTCGACCGTCTTATGAATCCCCCGGAGACCTGTGGACGATGATAACACGTGAACGCCTCGTTGATCTCCGTCTCGATCAGAGTGACATATTTTCGGTTGAAGTAGGTGAACCATCGCTCCAGCTCGTGAGTCACGTAGTTCACGTCATGGAGGTATTTGAAGCCTTTTGTTGTGGAGATGAATCTAGTGGTAGAAAAAAAAACCAAGATTTATTCTAAAGGTAATGACAAAAAAGTTGTTCGGCAAAATCCTTGGGTATTTAGTATCAATATTGTACATACATAAAGTGATGTTTGCCAATTTTCTCATGTTACAAAAAGGATGTTGCTAGAAATAAGCAATCAATTAAAATTAACTTCAAAACAGTTATAACTTGAAATACAAATGTTTATTTGCATATGGTCTGTCTTTAGAACATCAACATAAATTTTGATAGGCACAAGCTGATCAAATGCTATTTCTAACTGATTGCAGATCGGAAGCGCTATAAAGCGTTCATAGACATGATATGGCGCTATATAAATCCAAGATATTATCATCATTTACAGTAAAACCCTCAAATACTCTAAATCAGTAACAAACCTACATAACTCATAAGTTGCAGACCCACAACCCCTCGTTAACTTTTACTTAATCTTTGTAATAAAGAGGTACCAATTTGATGGCAATAGGAGACTGAACCAACAGTGAAGGAAGGGAGGAGAAAAGAATGGAGGAGCAATAGCTTGGTGAAAAAGAAGGGATGATGGAGGATCATAGGTTAGCAAGAGATTGGGAGAGACAGGAGGAGAGTGAGGGTGGTGGAGGAGTATAGAATGGGGAGATACAAACCTTGTCAGAAGGAGAGCACCCTTATCCCCCATATGCAGCAGTGGGGGTCTCATATGCACCAGACTATGTAGATTAGCATCATCTTCACAGGCCTCATCTAAGATCTCCATCGCCAGGCCACTGATGCTACGAGCTTTGTCATGAAGCTGAGTGATTAGAAGCTCAACGCCCCAAGTGTGGAAGAAAGGCGTCTGAGCTCGTAGTAACACACGCAGGTGATTGGTTGCGTATATCCTCATAGACTGTAAAGAAAAAATGTGAAACACAAAGATTAAAGATTAAAATTATCTTCATGCATTACAAAGAAAAGAAAGAAGATATAACTCAAAAAGAAATTATTGGCAGCATACATCCTTTTAGATAACAAGGAGCATGCTAAATATCTGCGGGGTAGTGTTTCATACAGTTAAGAAAGACTTGAAGAACAATTTTGAAATGACAGGTATCCATTTTTGTGCTTAATGATTGTTAATATTACACACATTCAGCAAAATAACTGATATTTTTATGTCATTCTTAAAGTCTTTCGTAACTTTGTGAAACACTGCCCTGGTGTTTTGTAACAAATATTATACCCCAAAGAGAAATTGGATAGGCTACACCATACAGAGATATTTCTAGCACATTTATTTGCAAACCATAAAGACACTAAATGTGCTGGTATATAGAAGCACATATCCTCACAGTAAATAAAGAAAGAGCATTCCACATTTTTACATTCATTCTCCTATTTACAAAGATAAAGATTGGACAACATTTCAGAACTTCAGATATGCCCATTGATGTATTACATATTCAGATCATTATTTTAAAATGAAATAACAGAAAGCCTATATTACTGGCCAAGTTTAAGGGAAATACTACATTCCATAGATGTAATCCATATAATTTAGTGAAAACTACTCACCTCCGAGGATCCCGCTAACATCTTTCCGAGCACCGTCCTTGCTAACCCATCTCTCTTGTAGTCCAAGCAAGTCACAACAAGCTTCTGTAACGTCTCATGGTGTGGCATGGAACACACATCCAGTAAACTGTAAAAAAAAAAAAAAAAAAGGGTAAGGATTATTACTTTACTATCATCATCATAACCATCAATAGAACTATAAACTACATCTTCCCCTACTCCACCTACACCACTGCCATTTTCATCATCATCCTCACTTCTACCATCATCACCATTCCCATTGTCATTGTCATTGTTCTCAAAGTCATCATCATCATCATCATCATGGGACGTCGAAAAAGTAACCAAAAAAAGAATCACTAGCACCACCACCACCACCACCACCACCACCACCACTACCACAATCATGATCACTTACTATTGAAAGACACCTGCTTTCTCCAGTATCTTCTCCCCTTCATGCGTCTTGGATAGCTTCCCAACCAGTAGGAAGTAGTCCTGACTGAGCGTGGTTTGAATACTTGATGGACTGAAGACAGCTTGTGGAGGGAGCTCATTACGTGGAGCCATGCTAATCTCAAGGAGGCAGTCTCCAATGTCCACAGCTAGCTCCATCAGGAGCTTCTCTGCATCAGCCTGGTAATAAGAGATGATTATTGATTGCTTGATTGATAAAGAATAGGTAAAATCTTTTCAAAGATGAGAAAAATATAAGAAAAACCTCTTAATAGTGGCCATCCAACGGAAACAGAAAGAGTAGCCACTGTAGATGGGTGACCTATAACATACATATCCATCTAGATGGAATCGATTTTATATGTGCTGACTTTAGAGAGCTGGTCACTACAGAAGGGTGGCCGCTAAGACAGATTTGACTGTACATGTAGTTCACAATTACAGCTGTTATTAACATCATGAATAGCAATACTTTATTGTCATTTTCCTCATCCACAACATCAAAACTATCACCCTCATTCCAAACGTCATAACCAGTAGCAGAAACATTGCAATCAAAGCCTGCACCACCATCAACACTATCAAAGTTAGCAAAATCCTTGGCAACATCATCAACATCAACATTATTTCCTCCCCCCCCCCTTTTCCTCCAATACCTCTTGTCCTTTTTCCCCACTCCCCACTCCCGATCCATTCCCTTCTTTCTCATTCTCTCACTCCCTAGCTTTTCTTCTCATTCAACTAACATCTTCAACTTTCTCCTCACTTCCCTTCCTCCTCTTCCTCCTCCTATCCTCCCCTCTTCTCTTTATTACCATCTTCATAAACACTATTGCTACTCCTGCCCCTCTCATCACTAACACTATACTCATAATATTCATGATAATCACTTTAACTTTCCCACATTATCATTCCTAACAAAATTTTCCTCAACCCCTGGGCGGTGTTTCACCAAGATAAGAAAGACTTACCCTGAATATGCGTAGTATTATGACACATCACAAGAACTGATACTAGTTTAAAGTCTTTCTTAAATTCTTTCTTATTTTGTTGAAACACTGCCCTGAATGCAATCTAGACTGATTCTAAGCCTTCTATACTAACTTACTTCATCACAATTGAGAAGAAAATATAGGAGCTGACATCCGATGATGGTGTAACTCTGTATCTCACTTGACCTGCCCAGTTCCCGCCCGAGACTGATCACAGAGTACTGCTTACTCATCGGCTTGTAGAACTCGACTAACCGACGGAAAAACCTGCAAAAAGAAAAAAAAATTTAATCACATAAATGAAGTAAATATGGGAAAATAGAGCCATTCACATGTCATTTGGCACATAAGGTGGCAGATATCTGTGTTATTGTACCCTGAAGCTGCATGGCTTCGTAAAAAGAGTAGTTTCGCTAAAGATTGGGGTTGTTATCTAGTTTCTCTGTACATTTAGTTTCCCTTCATCTTTACGAATACTGAGCACTTTGCAGCAAGACAGACGGTTCCACGCATCAACTGGACACTGAACCCATAAAGTCAATTGAAACTGTAAAGGTGAAAAATCACACTGGAATTTTACGCAAATTTGTGTACTTGTCAAAATGTCATGACATCTGTTTATCCTTCCAACAGTTCACTGATTTGAAAGCACGTATTTTTGGTATAAAAAAAAGACAGATTATCATCCACAGACTGATCCATTACATAACCTGAGCTTTTTTGTTATTCATAAAATAGTTTGCAGATGTGGATGTTAAACATAATTTGAAAGGTCATCTTGAAAGAATGAGTTTCATGAAACATGTGAAAACTTGAAAACAATATATTTTTTTAAGAAACTAATTCTAAAGAATGACAGCCAAACCTTTCCATTTTCGTTTATTTTTTTTCTTGGGGGGGAATGACTTACCTGTTGATATTAGCATCTTCAAACTTCTTGAGTGTGAACCCTCCTTTCTGCAAATCAGAACATGAGAGAATCACATGTTAATCAAAGTCATGACCTCTATATTACACCAATTAGTGACTGTATCTTATCATCATATCAAACCACCTGTCGCAGTATTGTAGCAATAGTAAACAATGAGGTAAAGATAACAGTTGTACCTGTCTGTAAGCTTTATATATGAACTCACTAAAACAGGTTTCACCTGCATGTTCATGAATAAATGGCCCCAACATAGGACTATTACAAAATCTTTAACCAAATGAAATAATGATTATATGAATGCAAAAACCATATTTCACAAGGTGCTAGTAAGAACTGAATTAAAAAATTGTTATCGTTTGTACCCCTATACCCTACTGTACCATACCATACACTTTCACTTCTACTTTATGTTGTTTAAACCTTTGTAAGTTTCTTGTATTTACCATGTATTGTCTTTTGCTGTTTTTTATGAAAGTGTTAAATAAAGATGAAATGAAAAAAAAAAACGGAAAGAAAAAAGATAAGCATTCCATACTCCATCATTTACCGCCATAGCCTCTCCAATCAACTCCAAGTTCAACTCGCTGTATTCTCTGGTTTTGAGGACCAGGGTCTCTTTGACCACTGAGCATCCCCTCCTACCACTTCCTCCTCATCCCTGATCACTAGTTTTGCTCCATCATTTACCTTGATAGCTCTTCCCATCAACTCCCAGTTCCAAACACTGTTCAAAGTCTTTGGTAGGCAGGATCAGGGTTTCCTTTATCATTGTTTTAACCGCTGAACACGCCCCCCCCCCCATCCCCACACCGAGGTCACTAGTCTTCGTTCCTTACCTTGATAGCTCCTCCAATCAACTCCCAGTTCCACACGCTGTAGTCTTTGGAAGTCAGGACTAGAGTTTCTTTGATCATTGTCTGTACCGTTGAGCACACCCACCCCCCTCCCCCTCCCCAGATCACTAGTCTTCGTTCCTTACCTTGATAGCTCCTCCAATCAACTCCCAGTTCCACACGCTGTAGTCTTTGGTAGTCAGGACTAGAGTTTCTTTGATCATCGTCTGTACAGCAGAGTCTTCACTCTCCTGTTAATACCAATACAACAGTCAGTACAACAAAACACTTTACTATGACATCATACACTTATACTTATGATGTCACTGATTTGGTAAATGTTTATAGACTTGCAAATTCTAATTATTCTGGATCAGGTTCTTAACATGTAGAACTCTGACTGAGTGAAAACCAGTTTAGTTTCAGATTGTACATAATAGTAGTACAAGATTAGTATCAGATTCTATAGAAATGATGACCATAAAGGATTGAAAAGAATACCCCAAATATAAATAAAATCAACTATTCTAGATAAAAGTTTGTATAAATATTCAAAGAGTAGAGTAAATACTAAATCTATGCAATATCGATGCACATCAATTTTGAAAAAGATGTATGATTTTCTTTTATACAAAATCATTCCTGATATGCAATTGGGTTTAAACAGCTTGGGGAATCAATCAAAATTAAATTCTCAAAATGAAGACAAATTATCCTGATCCTAATCTCCTTCATTTTCCCCATTGGTAATTCGGTGAAGAATGATATTTTGGTGAATAGTTTTCAATTTTTGTTAGTATAGGTTTTGCCTTTATTTTCCGTTTTATCATTCAGATAATCATGCAATGCAAATAATGTTGATGCATAAATGGCAAGTTTGTATAAATGGCAAGTTCTCACACAAAATGCCAAATCATGAAAAAAATCACAAACGTCATATTATTCAATATACATGCTCAAACATCGCATTCACCAAAGAAACATTAATTTAATCATAAAATTGATTGTGGTGATCATAAAACAAAGCAAATGAAACACGAATGAAGCATGCAATGTCAAAATGCGAGGAAAATAATAAACATGTGAGGCATGCAAGCAATGCTTTTTAAGGTGCATGAATGAAAAGATAACAAATTATCATACATCTGAAAATAAATAAAAGTAAGGCAAGAAATTGAGGATTAAAAAAAAAGTTAATTGCATGAATTCAAGTGAATACTACACCCTAATATTCATCCTCCTCACTTTACCCTCATTTATTTCTTCTCATTCTTCTGTCCTTTTTTTAGTTTCTGATATTTTCCTCCATTTATAGCTTTCATTCTCTTGCCGGTAAATTAAGATTCAATGACAGGTCATGATCTAAACGTCTGTTTTTATGCTAGAATCATTGTACAAAATAAAACAATTGCAATAAAATATTCTTTTAATAACCATTCATGAATATAGTAGAAAAGAAAGGCTAACTAAACTATGATAGAAATATGCTTCATACATATTTCAATATAAAATATGGTAACCCAAAGGCTCCAAAGTATACTGCTGACTGCAAAAGGAAATCAAATTAATTATGTTTGAAATCTGAATCAAATAAAAACAAAATAAAGATCAGACTACAGTATAAAAAAAAACAGCATTGGCATTAAAATAATTGTCACTAATTTCTACAAAAACTGAGTTTTTTCCATTGTACATAAATAATAGGAATGTGAATAGAATATATTAAAATGCATGTATATTTAAAAAAAAAAAAGAGAGAGAACAGCTTTCAAAGGTGTATAACAGGCTTTGCAAATAGCTTTGTTATGATTCTTTTGATGTACATGTATGCCAAGGTTTGGTCACAAAAATCAGCCAACTCCATGAGAACTGGGGGCTAAATTTCTGCCAAGCCTAGGAAGGCTATATATATGAATTGATACACCATTTTGTGACAACAGCTGACACTAATATGTACTTTGCATTTTTCAGCTTATTTTTCATTAATGTATTTTTAATCAATATTGTACATAGTTTGAGGTCTATTAGATTTTGCAAGAAATAATATAATTTTGATGAATACTTTTGCATCATTATGTAACTAAATTCAACTAGTAAATTTGGAAGTACCCCTCACACAGTTCAATATGAGAGATATCTAGAGATAGGAGAGAAGGAAAAGATAGAGGATAAAGAAGAAGAAGACTTTATTTCAGACAGACCTGCGTTGAACGATTGGCTATCTTGTCCCATGAAGCAGTCTTGCCCAAAGACGAGGAAAACGATCTGCTACGTGACTTTAGAGTCAGGTTCAGGAAAGATAAAATTACAGCCATTAATTATCCACCACCTTAATTGGATGCAATATAAAGTGCAGTGGGGGAAAGACAGGATCGTTACGATCAACTATATATTGATTATGCAAAGTGCTCTTCAAATGTAATGAATTGCGTTTCTTTGTAGTTGGTTCATAAAATGTGAAATATGTTTTACAAAAAAATTGACATCATGGGGTAAAAAACATTGAAATGAATCATCATTACATTATTAACTACAATTGTGATTTTACTTTTACATTTATGAAGAAAAAATTGAAATGTCATTCCTAATTCCCAAACAGTTCAAGATTTGTGTACATTATTGAAGTTGAAAAGCATGTTAAGTACACTGTAGATAGTCTTTATGGGTTAATTAATTTGAATGTTATCAGCAGTGAAAACATTTGGGGAAATTCAATGATAAACATTGTTTTAAATAGACCAAACATTAATAATATGTAAGTTTTCATTTGAGTCAATAGATAGACCTGACCATTTCAAAATAACAATCTTCTATGTTTTACAATGCATTTACTTGTAGTACATATGAAATCAGGCTCGATTGACCCTTTCGATGTCATGAAGAAACATCCATTGACGATGAGCAAATAGAATGCACATAAAAATGGTCAAAATACATTAGTGGATGAACAAACATGTAATGGTTAGTCATATAATTAGACATGACATTGTCAATTTCATGCAATGTATGTACATTAATAAAAGCCATGCATGTTAGTTGTGTGCTATGGAAAGATGCACAAAAACATCACTGATCATCAAAAATTCATTTTCACAAACATAAAAAACAACAATCTCTTATAGCTAACTACCTGAGCAATTCTCCATACCGCATTAAATAACGAGTATTCATTTATTTTTTCAAAAGCGGCTTTGTTACCATACACTATATAATCAAATTGTGGTAAAACTTAATGCATTGTAAGACGCAATGTTCATTAGATCAACATGCACTCATTCTCAAGCAAGAAATCTTCACAAAAGCTTTAACTCCAATAGTAAATAAAATTCTAAAACTGTATAGGTACAGCCATACACATGTATAATTGCTATTTACTGCACACCTGTAATTACTAAGTAATTGAAATTTCACAAGCGTAAAATCAAGAGCTCATTCTTTTTTTTAACAAATGAACAACAATCTTCAGCATTTCATTGGTAGTGCCGTTGCATATAGATTGTATAAAAAAGACAAAATCATAGTACCATATAGAGTGACATATTGAACAATACGCGGTATGGAGAACTTACTATTGATCAAGCCAAACAAGTTTACATTCATGACAACAAATCAACTGAACAGTCAACAAACATTTCTCAACCACTTGCACTAATTTTTACTCCACTGAAATCACTTCAATGTATACATGTGTATCAACGTTCATAAAACAATCGTCTAACTGACAAATTTAGATATTAAAACAGGCTGGTTTCCACAATGCATTATTCAAATTTTGCATATTTTATCCTCCCAGTTTTCCAAAGCTGAGTTCAGAATCCCTCTCTCACGATACTATCTGATGAAATAGATTAAAGAATCCCTCCTAACTTTAACTTTGTTCATGTTGGTACCATATTGGGAATAGAAAACAATATTGACTGTTTATGTTGATGAAGTTTCAAATAAATAAATTCCAAAATTCCATTTTTTTAAATTTCATTTTATTATTTCTTTCAAACTTTCATTCTTGGTGAGCTGAGTGAGCTTTGAGGCAGCTGCTCATGATGCTCCAGTACTTTGTGTTTTTTCCCTGTTAAACTTCGGGCCCTGATACTTTCAGAGTGGTGAACCCCTTACTCCCAATCCTACATCTGAAAAATGACTAGTATTGCCCCTCACAGCCTACATAATTTAAAGTATTGGCCATAGAAAAACCCTCAATCATAACGCATGCTCCTGTACTAAAAACAATTTCAGCATCTCTCCTAACCTGATCTCTTCATCATAGCATAGGAGGTACAACTTACCCGAGATATAGTTGGTGCATCTTTGCTCTTCTCTGCGACCACCTTCTGTGTGACGAACATGTCTGAGTTGCTTAGGATGTGGTCCAGGTAAAGACTGCATGGTATCACACCTCGTTTCTTCATCTCGTGGTGGCGCTCAAGGTTTGTTACCGCTGCGCTTGCACGACTGAAAAGGACAAAGAGAATAAACATGTGGTTTAGGAAACAAAACTGGAGCGGGATTGCCATTACTGTCTTCCTGGAATTCAGAATGGGATGAAAAGTCTGTAAAATTATCAATTCAACCAAACTCTCAAACCATTTTTGGAGTACCAATACAAGTGAAAACTAATATTACAGCACCACACGCTTATTTGTATCAAATATAAATCAGCTATGAATGATGACAACATGAAAATATTTAAAGTATAACACTGTATTTCCGGGCAGAATTTTTTTTTTATAGAATTTACCAAATATGGACAAAATTATATCACATTGTTTACCCCATGTTATACTGTGATCTTATAACATATTTTAAATATACCAGATTGCTCACTTTCTCTGTAATAGTGGTACATCGAATGAGGCAGCCAGTGTCATGAGGGTCGGTAGGCAGTGATGATGCTGTTCACATTCTGGAGGTAGAATCTTGTCCGCCTGTACAAAAATATATTCAGAGATTCAAATTTATATTCTCTAAAATTGGCATTTATCAGACTGGGTAAAAAAATACTTTTCTTTCATCTGCAAGGGCTCTTTTTACATTTTCCTCCAGGAAAATATCCCCCATAATACATTTTGCAGAGGCTATTTTGGATCTCACTGGGGCTATTTCTAAGGTTAAGAGTGTTAATCATCCGTTGCCCTTGTGTATTCTGTTCTCATATTAATATCAGAATAAGAGTGATGTCAATGAAAAATTGTTCACATGAAGGAATATTAAGGGGATCACACAAAGAATGATTCCATATAATCATTTCAGCATTTGAATGACACAGTAGACAAGTGAATAGATGGTTCAGGAAGAAGGTGAAGAGCTTTCATATAATCTTTTTTTTTACTGTAGTGAATTTCAAACACATAACTATATAATGTCACTTACCATGTATAACAATTCACCAAGTAAGATGGTAGCTTGAATGGATAGATTGGCATTGTCTGATGTTACCACTTCAACAAGACTCTGGAAATTAAAAAAAGACGTCAGAACACAGTGTAAAGAAAATTGTGTTGGAATTAAACTTTAACACCTGGAAATATAAGAATAATAGTGGCTTACATACATATGATACATGAGTTTCATTTGAAATTGTCTCTACAAAGAAAGAGAAACAGCGAAACTTCTGAAGTAAATTCTATTTCTTTTATTCTCCTTCAATGATCCTGCTACAAATGTCTCCATNCTTACTTTCTTTGTAGGAGTGGTACATCGAATGAGGCAGCGAGTGTCATGAGGGTCGGTAGGCAGTGATGATGCTGTTCACATTCTGGAGGTAGAATCTTGTCCGCCTGTACAAGAATATTTTAAGGGATTCAAATTTATACACTGCAAAAAAGATATTTATCATATTTATATCAAAACAAAGCTTCAAAACTTGTGATCACTTGCAAATCAACCTATTTTGATTCCTACAGTCTGTGCTTTTTAGAAGATGCGCATAAATCATTGATTCTTAGTGTGATAACAATGAAAACATGCACATAATGCCAAAATTGTTCACATGAACATATAAGGCGATCGCACAAAGAAAGACTACATATAATTACTTCAGATATTGTATGACACAGGTCATTTTAAATGCCCACAATATTCTTGAGGTAAAATATTGAATTCCCCTTTTTATACTATGTAATAATCCTACATCGATAATTTGAAGCAATAAAAAATATAATGCAGATGTTCAGTGAGAAGCTGGGTGAAGTAAATTGATATTTTCTTTTGACGAAAAGGTATTACTGTTGTATTTCAAACACAACTATGTAATGTCACTTACCATGTATAATAATTCACCAAGTAAGATGGTAGCTTGAATGGATAGATTGGCATTGTCTGATGTTACCACTTCAACAAGGCTCTAGAATATCAAACAAGAAGTGAAAACAAAGGGTAAAGTAAATTGTGTTGAAAATCATCACCTCACCTCGAAATATAAGAATAATCATATCTTATATGATACATGAATTTCATTTGAAATTGTCTCTACCAAGAAAGAGAAACAGCAAAACTTCTGAAGTAAACTCTATTTCTTTTATTCTCCTTCAATGATCCTGCTACAATCATCTCTATCAATTTGACGATAAACATTACCACTGCAACCATTTTCATCACATATCCCCATCATCATTATCCCCACCACGAACATCATCACACCTCCATCGCCATTACTATCATCCCCTTCATCATCACTATCGATGTCATTGTCATTGTCGTCATCATCATCATCATTATCATCATCACCAATACCTCTACAACCACACCCAGCACCACTGTCACCATAAACACCACTACCACCACCACCATCATCACCACCATTACCACCGATACCACAACCACCATTACCACCACCACCACAACCACAATCACCACCACCACCACCAATACCACAACAATCACCACCACGATCATCATCACAAATCACCATCACCATCACAGCCAACATCACCCCATCCACCACCACCACCACCACCACCACCACCACCATCACTACCACCATCACCATTAACATCACCACAGGGTAATACAATAATTTTTTTCACCGTTTGCCCAGTCGGGCAACCAAGTTTTCAAATCACTTGCCCGAACAAAATTTCCTTTGCCCCTAATTGATGGCCTATTCCAATTTGTACATATAGATGAAAACAAGAAAAAGCTGCGACTTGCCCTTTTGGGCAATTTACCATTTTCATTACTTGCCCAACAGCTTCATTTTGTTGCCCCGGGCATGCGGGCAAGTGGGTTTGTAGTGCCCTGCACCCCATCCACTATCACAACCATCACCATCGCCACCGCCACCATCACCATCACCATCGCCACCGCCACCACCACCATCCCTACTATCATAACCCTTACCACCAGAACCACCCCAATTAGAATATTATCTTTTCCCAACACCTACTGCAATCATCATCTTACCTCTAAGAGCCCAGCATTGATAAAGGCAAGCAGTAGTAGGGCTAAGTGATTCTCTGTCAAGTTTGGTCTTGTGATGGCCCGGTTGGGGAGCAGGTCCAGAGCCTCCGCAACGACAAATCCTTCTGTCAAGGACCATGAACTCTTCATCTGGCAAGAATCTGCAATAATTTGAAATACATGATTATAAGTCAACATTGATATTATATGCAAAGACTAAGTGGTGTTGCTAGAAAGTTGCGATCGATTGCAAGTTAGAGTTGATCGACACACGCTAATCAAAAGAATTTATTCATGCATGTCTTTTTAACTGTGCAGACCATACATTATTGAAAATGCACATACAAATTTGTAACAGATTTGTAATTGATCATCATGTTCTAGCAACACCCGCAAGACATTTTCTAAGCCAATGATGAGCAAGTTCACTTCAGACCAAAGCAGATATCCATAGGTAATCTACCCTTTGTGTAGGAATAAATGTAGACTGCTAAATAACCTATTATTTCTATCAAAGAAATGGACCTTACTGTACATACAGGAAAAGTACTGCACATATACAGCAAATATCTAAAAAAAAAAAAATAAAAAAAAAAAAGAGGAAAGGTATTTACCTATACTGTGAAGAGCAGTGGAGAAGTTCTCTGTCCAGTCTGGTATAGGTAGGTAGAAGATGTCATACAACACTTCCAAGAGGTATCGCTGTGAAAATGATGCAAGAAAAAAGTAACAAGAAAAAAGGAATTTCCTTCATTGAAGGCAACTGATTCTAATGGGATATTTTGGTGTTTTAAATCTGATGGAGATAGAATATACTTTGCAACTTAAAACTTTGCTCTACATTTTGGCAATTTGATAGTACTTCCATTACTGAACCCACTAAACCCTTCTGAAGTGATTTTATCTTTATCTAGGGTTCTTTGCTTGGTTTTCATCATTGTGAACAAGTGTCAGACAGCATCATATCAGAAGTTGTCCAAATCAAAATTAACACCAACTTCATCATCATCAGCAAATACTTTGTCATCTTCCTCCTCCTCCTCATCATTATCAACATCACCACCGTCGCCGTTGTCGCCGTCATCATCCCTATTATCATTTAAGCTACTTACTCTATTTTCATCATTATGAACACACAGGATAGCTAGGAGTGATTGTAATCCAGTAGCATCAGATCGACACAAACGGATCATACCTGTAGACAAAAAAATATAGGGTCATTCATTGATTATTTAAATCTTAATCTAATTCATAATCTTCTTGATCTGACTTTCATACTATTCATTCTACTTCAATGCTTTCAGGTCTGTAAATTCATTTTGGAAACTCTCAACAGAAGTGCAACCAATCTTGTATAACAAAAAAGAAAACTTTGGACAAAACATGAGTCCTCATACACGACGACAAATTCAACAAGAAATTCTAGCCATTTGCGAATTTTGCTCTCAAAACACCACCTTTGATATAAAAGGACCTCCCTCTTTTCCTCCCTCTTTTCCTCCCTCTTTTGGCGTAAATATTCAGAATTGAATGAAAAACGCCTTTAAATATAACTTCATCATCATCATCCTGAATACCACATTATACAATAGCCAGTTTTCAGAAAATACCTCGAAACCTAGTAATCATTACAAAGACTAGGGCTCCAGAATAAAGGGGGAGGGATAGGATGTAAAGAGGAGGTCTATAAAAAGAGCAAAAATATGACGAATGAACTTCTAGGCCAGTTAACTGTGATAGTTTCCAAATTAACGTTTTTGCAAGTACAGTACTTGATATTTGCTTTAAGATAGAAAATGAATTATTCTTCAAGAATTAGCACCTTGTATATCAAATATATTCATAACTAAAATTTTATGATTCCTTATATAAAATGAATATAGTGTCACTCTATCACAATCACAGTATATTCTGAGAAACTACAAATAAATGTGATAATTTCTATCAAATAAAGCATTCAATTAAACTTCATGTAGTGAATTTTTACATAACTTATGTTTTAAAAACTGAATAGATTGGTGTATTGAAAAACCACAGTTGGCAGCTTTCAAATTAAATTTGATAATTTTGTGCCAATTCCAACTCAATTTTATCATGTACAGATAGACCTATGCAGCAAATTCCAGAGCAAGCTGAGCCCGTTTCAATGATTTCACTAGAAAGAGGGATTAAGAGTGGATACAGTGTAGCTAGAGAAAATCCTTTGTTCATTTGTCAAAAAGCCTTTTGAATCTTTTACTATAAAAAAAAATCAAAGTTGATGTGTATGCCTGTAAATGTATTTTGTAGGCCTACTTATTGGTATCAAGATATCATTCATGCAAAGCAAATCCTCAGAATTTTAAGACATGCTTTGTCCAGAGTTGTCTAAAGTAGCTAAATGTACCACATTAAATAAGGAAAAGCCCATACATTCTAATACCCATGGTCAACGTATTTTGAGGAAAATTGCTTTGTACAAATATTAATTTCTCAAAAAGGTATGATCTACATAAAATAATGTTGGGAAACTTTGTATGGAGAATTTTATATCTGGGTGTTTTGCAGAACGAAGAATGATCTAAATAAAAGAAATCATAAGTGTGCATACAGGTAATTTGAATAGTTCTTCACCAAATTTGATATTTTCTTTTCAATAGAATTAGAAATATAGAAAAATATCCAAGAGGGGGTTAATCATTTGCATTTCATAAGTCCATGTAGTATTTTTTAGGAACCCCCTCCCCCTTCAGTCTGTAATCATTTGTATCTTGTGTGGACTTCACACAATAAAGTCTGCTTGAATACACTAGTCCAAACCAGTTCAAGCTGACCTCAAAAGAAGTAGCCATGATGGATGGTGACATGTGACTTGTGAGGCAGACCATCATGGTTGTCATGGTGAATCATATCATATGAGGATGTTTTTAACTTTCCATTCAAGGACATATTAGTGCTTTGATTCTGTGTGGTCATCAATGGATAGAATTCTCCCTATCCCAACTACATGTCTGAATGCATGCCACACAATTATTTTGCCTCTCACTTTTGGAACTCAAACTTCAGGTTCATATAATATTGATCAGTGTTTTATCGATTCCCTTCATTAATAGGTAGTAGGATGTTTATTTTATCCAATAATGATAATATAATAATATGCATTATTTATAGAGCGCTTTACCAGTTCATACTGAAACTGAAAAAAAAAACACTTCACATTATTATTACCCAGTCAATGGATTCATTTATGTCACATAAATTTGGTGAAATTAGAAAGGTCAATCCATATGGAAATAACATTGCAAAATCAAAGAGGTTTAGCATGATGCTTAAACTCAAAAGATTGGAAATAGATGTTCTAAAATTGAAATGAGTGATAACGGTATTGTCATGTTAAAGCGATAGACCAGTTTTGGGAGGAGGGGGCTTCAGATATTTAACTAGTTTGCGAGCTGCAGTAAAATTATTACCATAATTCAGTTTTTCAATAGTAAATTAGAGCATGTTCATAGTTCGTTTGAATGAAATCGACCTAGAAATGGCTTAATTATCGCAAAATAAAAAATCATTCTGCGGTCGTTCTCCCTATACACAACATGCTTCACGTACAAAATGAACGCGAACTCATACACCGCACACAATACCACCGATCGCACCGCCCATTTCAGGCCGACGGTCCCCCGTGCAAACGCACTTAGCACACCATAGGAATAATGGCTGATTGACGTGTTCGACGTAACATACACAGAGTACGAGCAAAAATGTACTCCTAATATCCTACACAGATATATTTAGGCATGTAAAGCAACTTGTGAATACATCAGCTTGTTTTATATCACTTTCTGCATCCCGGTCATTACGAATCTTTACCTTTAAATGGCTTGATATCGGCTTTACGCTTTACGGCTTTACATTGCAAATTTCTAAAAATCTCCTTCGGGGTAAAGTTGTAATTTTGCAAATGGGAATGGGAAGGGGGGGGGCTTTTTGCATTTATTTCTCCTAACTTTGAAATTTGTCTGATTTAAGTTTAAAAAAAAAAGTGAAATAATAGAATTCAAACACCCTCCTCCAGCCAGATGCCTTTGCATTATCTTGCTCAACATAATAACACTTTACAAATGTTGTTTATCATCAATTCTGCTTCGTTCAGCATATATTTTCAGACATATATCCTGGTGATTTTGTTTATCGAATCAAATTTTAGGCAGTTTGGAAAAATATTTGATGAAGGTGGCAGCTCTGAATTCCTGGACTTCACAGAAAACTGGAGCCCCAAACAATAAAAAATAGACTTACATTAGAAGATAATATCATCAAAATAGTTACAAAGTACACAATTAGGAAATCAAAGAACAAATAAAAGCTAAAAATAGAACAATTGTTTCGAGATTAGAAGTGTTAGAACATGAAACGTGGTGAGGGTCCAAATTCTAATTGCTCTTCTTGATACAGTTCCCTTTGGGGTTAAATAAAATTATTCATGTACACTGTAATGCTTATAAATGGTTGCAGTAGTATGCTTAAACTAAACCTTCATGATGTATTCCATGAAAAAGAATCATAATCCTGCTCTTAACTGATGAATAAAAAGCGTATTTCAAAGGTAGAGAATTCATTATTTTCTGTGCCTGTTCTCATTTGCATGAAAACTTATGTTGCCCCAAGATTTCTTACTGTTGAGATTAGAATCTTTTTAGATATCTCAGTCAATAAAACTATGAATTTTCTCAGCAAACTTTCCCTTAGGTTTGAAATTAAGTCAAAGCCTTCTATTCTGACTCCACAATTTTTCACATTGGCTTAAAACAAGAGAAAAAAAAGCTAAAATCCTCAGACATTAATCAGTCTAATTCTAGCTGTTGGAAGTAGAAAGTCTCTTTTTAAATATCTTTCCAAGCAAATTTTCCTTTAGTTTTGCAATTAAGTCATTTGAAGCTTTCTATTTGACTCCATAAAGTTTTGAAATTGACTTGAGACAAAAGGAGAGAAATTGGCAAGTTTGCAGAACAAGAGAACGAAAAGACTAAAATCCTCAGACATTAAATAATCAGTGTACACAGATCCAGAGTTTTCTGAGTATACATAACACTGATACCCAGCCATGACTGACACATGATACAACCCCGCTTATTATAGAAACGATAAGGTCTGAACTATTCTAGGCCACTGTGCTTCTATTTTAGAGTCTCATGTATGACATCACATGCTCATGGACAAACATGTTCTAATTCTTTCACATTAATCTTGGCCTGCAGTTTATTTGTTCATCATGTATGTAAATCCAAAAGCCCTTGGATTCTATCTATTTTAGGCCTATGATTTGTCCATGATGTGCCTGTTTGTTCAATCAATGTTATTAAAGCTAATTAATCTTGTAAACTAGATTTGTTTGTTCATGATTTACCATATAATTTGTAGATCTATGCTACTTGTAAAACTGAATGAACGCATGGCTTATTTTTCAGAGAATGTCATTACAGTAGTTTAATGGGTTTCAGAGAAGTGTTTTCTTTTAAAGTTTTCCAGATAATGGAAATACTCCTTCGTATATTGTAATAAAAAGTATCTGGTATGTATAAATTCTAATGATCATTAAATTACCAAAAACAATATTTTTCTCACATGACATGGATTACTAGGAAAGGAGTTAAAAATGTTCAACTGTGTGATCTTGTCTTCCCCATCATGAAATTTATGAAACATTATAACTTTGAAAGTTAAAAATCTAAAAGAAAAAACACAACTATAAAGTGTCTTTAATGTCATGCATTGTTTAGGAGAGTTGTTTACTGTTTATTAAGTGTTTATTACCAAATTGCACATTATTGTTCTGGCCTCAGTTACCCTTTAGGGATTTTATGTGTTGTACATTTTATGAGGGCAAGAAGGTTATTCAACTGCCTCTACTATGTAAAACACATTTAAACAGTAGGAAAGACTATCCAAAGTACAATTTCTCATTGAATAATGGTTCTATATATTGGTTAAAGTAAGTCTAAAATAAGATAATAAAAAGTGAAGATTAATCTGAAACAGTAGTTCTAATTTGGCAATGATAAATGTACAGATTTTAATGCATTAAAAGATAAAATCTAGTCCTCATTTGATGCATTTCTGTTGAGTTGTGACTGATTTCCTAATGGTGGATCACATGTGTGCATTTATCCTAATTACTCGAGAAATTTCCTTGACCAGAGTTGAATAAATTAGGGCACAATCTTGTCTCCTTATTCTTGACATGTTTCCAACCAGACACGAATGACCATTAGATGTGATGCAATCGTCGCATTGCATAACTAACATTACGTTTTTTTTAAAAGAAAATAGAGAAGAAACGATCCTTGGGCTTTTGGAGAGCTTAAAGGGTACCTGATGCCCTAAATAATTTGTTAATTGGTACATGTAATATACCAAAATCCAATGCATTTCTGTTGAATTGTGACTGATTTCCTAATGGTGGATCACATGTGTGCATTTATCCTAATTACTTCAGACATTTCCTTGACCAGAGTTGAAGAAATTAGAGCAGAGTATAGTCATTATTCTTGACATGTTTCCAACAAGACACGAATGACCATTAGATGTGATGCAATCGTCCCATTGCATAACTAACATTACGGGGTTTTTTAAGAAAATAGAAAAGAGACGATCCTAGGGCTTTTGGAGAGCTTAAAGGGTACCTGATGCCCTAATAATTTGTTAATTGGTAATTAATATACCAAAATCCAATGCATTTCTGACATTGAGTTGTGACTGATCTCCTAATGGTGGATCACATGTGTGCATTTATCCTAATTACTTCAGACATGAAGAAATTAGAGCAGAGTGTAGTCCTTATTCTTTGACATGGCTCTAACAAGACATGAATGACCATTAGATGTGATGCAATTGTCTTATTGTAGTTTTAACTAACACACTTTTATTTGAAGAAAAGAGAAAAGAAATGATCCTTGGACATTTGCACAGCTTAAAGGAGACCTGAGCTTCTTAATAATTTGCTCATTTGTAAACTACTGAAATCCAATGCATTGTGGTTGAGTCGTGACTGAAATGATACATCACGTTTTATCCTAATTACGCCAGACATTTCCTTGACCAGAGTTGAAGAAATTAGAGCAGAGTGTAGTCATTATTCTTGACATTTTTCCAACAAGACACGAATGGTCATTAGATGTGATGCAATCGTCTCATTGCATAACTAACATTACGTTTTTTTTAAAGAAAATAGAGAAGAGACGATCCTTGGGCTTTTGGAGAGCTTAAAGGGTACCTGATGCCCTATATACATGTAATATGCTAATTGGTAATATACAGTACCAAAATCCAACGCATTTCTGTTGAGTTATGACTGATTTTCTAATGGTGGACCACATGTGTGCATTTATCCTAATTACTTCAGACATTTCCTTGACCAAAGTTGAAGAAATTAGAGCAGAGTATAGTCATTATTCTTGACATGTTTCCAACAAGACGCGAATTACCATTAGATGTGATGCAATCGTCTCATTGCATAACTAACATTACGTTTTTTTTTTTTTAAAGGAAATAGAGAAGAGACAATCCTTGGGCTTTTGGAGAGCTTAAAGGGTACCTGATGCCCTATATACATGTAATATGCTAATTGGTAATATACAGTACCAAAATCCAATGCATTTCTGTTGAGTTGTGACTGATCTCCTAATGGTGGATCACATGTGTGCATTTATCCTAATTACTTCAGACATTTCCTTGACCAGAGTTGAAGAAATTAGAGCAGAGTCGAGTCCTTTTTCTGACATGTGTCCAACAAGATATGAATGGTCATTTAGATATGATGCAATCATTGTGTTGCATAACCAACACTATGATATTTGAAGAAAATAGAGAACAGCGAATCCTTGGGCTTTTCGAGAGCTTAAAGAGTACCTGAGCCCCCAACATCATTGGTAATACATCAAAATCCAATGCACTGTGTTTAAGTTGTGGCTGATTTTCAAATGATACATCACTTTTTATCCTTATTACATCAGACATTTCCTCGACCAGAATTGAAGAAAATAGAGCAGATTCTAGTCTCCTTATTCTTGACTTGTTTCCAACCTGACATGAATGACCATTAAAGATTGCAATCCCTTGATTGCTATAAACACAATCACATGATTAAGGGGTTGTAGCTACATAGTTGCAATTGATTGCAAATCCGCTGCAAATCAGTAGCAAATTGGAATGCGCATTATGGAGACCCTTTGATGCCAAAATTAAAGTGAACTCTGGCACGGCCACTCTGTTTATTCTCATGCCGTTTTGTTGTGAAATAATTTTTCTTACCGTGAAATTAAAAAAATAGGTATAGGCCCACACTTAGGACCTTTGCAAGATTTAAGTCAACCTTCTCGAAAGTCAGCGTTATTACATACATTTCATTTCTAAATGTATGCCTACATTAAATGCAGCAAATGAACAAAACAAGTGATTCATACATGTAGTCCAGAATTTCTGAAAACTTTCGTGCAAAAGGAATACCCATCCTGTTTACGAAAGCTTCTTGTTTCATAGGGGAGTGAGAGGGGTATGAACTACAAGTGGGAGATGACTGGTTATGGAAAGTACCCCAGATTAATCATTTCCTCAAATGCTCAGGAAACTATCTCTCTGTCTCTCTATATCTCTCTGTCCACTTCAAGAATCCAACGACAATGACACATACAGTAAACAAATAAACAAATTAAAGGGATATCCCTCTTAAAGGGGTGCATAGTGAACAGAAGAAAATTGTATCCAGAATGGTTCTTTTCAAATGCAAGTTTTCATAAAGAATGGCTGGAGATCTGGAAAGCCCTCTTTGATTTTGAAACCCCTTTGAACATTACACTGTGAGTAAACAAAATTTTGTATATTGCAACTATC
The DNA here is from genome assembly GCA_036244855.1 of Temnopleurus reevesii. Classification (NCBI taxonomy): domain Eukaryota; kingdom Metazoa; phylum Echinodermata; class Echinoidea; order Temnopleuroida; family Temnopleuridae; genus Temnopleurus; species Temnopleurus reevesii. The sequence continues at coordinate 21,892 of BQKZ01000738.1, forward strand.
AGCAAGGGGTCCGAAAGTGGCCCCCATCTTGATGTTGTAATGAGGGCTTATGGCGCCTTTCACATTTTCTAAATCAAGCATTTTAAATGAAAAGGCACAGTGAATAAAAAATGTCCACCCTTTCTGGCCACCCTGGAAGTATTCATTTTGATTTGTCAAACTACAATCAGCCCTTGTCATTCCCTCTTGGATGTGAAGATCTTCTTTTTCATTTCATCATTTTCTATTCTTTTTTTTTTTGTTGCTGCTTTTTTGCTATTAATTGCATACTGGCAGAATTAAATAGAGGGTTGCTCCTTCGTTAAGTAATGAAAGTGTTCATGACTGATGTAGTTTTTTCTTTTGCCCAATTTCTTTGTATTTCATGTTCATAGTGTAAGTTGCTAGTGATTCATACATGATTTCTTCACATCCCACGTCCCATCCCATGATTGTGTGTTGTGATGGGGGTTGCCGCTGACGCAATCCGGCCATGCTTCCTCTCGTACTGCTTTTAAAGCAGGTCTATATTCTCCATACTGTAATTTCCTTTTACTACTTTGGCCTAATAATGAACATGATAACTTTGGCACATGATAACTGATTCTCAGATTGTTCCAATGATTTGAAGAATCTTTATCAAAATTCTCTGACTTTCGCTGACTGGGAAAAAGGAACTTATAATTAAGGTTTTCCAGGTAGAGAGAAAACACTGTTCCATGATTAGGATTATCTGTTCTGCTTATTAAACAGTGCAGATCAAAATGTTTTTGCAGACTGTTTAATTTTTATCACTATAAAGCACGGAATAATGGGATCAAATGGGATAACTGGGCTACATTAATTGTTCAGAGCATTTAAAGTGGTAGTACATAATCAAGTATTATTTTGACTATGTTTCCTTCAGACAAATTTTAACAGCCCCCCCCCCCCCCCTTCATGCACTGTGAACAGAAGGAAGAAAAGAATTGGACAAATCAGACAACTTCATTCAAGCCTTTGCGACAGCTTCATGAACATGAGAAAGATGTCGCTCCCCTGATTATTCACTGAATACAAGGAGAATTTCTAGCTAATGTGAATACTTGAAGCGAAGTTGATCACTTTGTCCAATTCATTTGTCAGGCTTCTCTTCACATAATAGCGAATAATAGTGAAAGTATGAGATAAGCAACGTGACGGTCCACAAAAGGGAGAAGTACAGGTATAATTCACTTACCAGGCCACGATCTCAAGAGGGTGACGATCGCCATTCTGCTAGCTTGGTATAGGCTCTCTTTCTCACTGTAGAAACAAGATGCATAGAAAATCATTATGGTATGGTAATAGATGGATGAGGATTATCGTATTCACTTAGCCAAAAGAAAAAATTTAATAGATAAATAATAAATATAGAGCTAATAATATCTTATCCCCACCACATCTTCATCAGACATGCAGGGAGTAGTTTGCAATTAAAAGGCCCGTATTTTGATAGCGAGGTTTAACTTAACCCAGGTCTAAGTCAGTGTTATTTAGACTCTTGGTGTAACTTTTCAATAGCCCGGATCTAAATAACAGTGGCTTAGTCTCGTGTTAAGTTAAACCTCGCTATCGGAATACGGGCCAAAGGGTATAACGATATTGTGAAGATACATGAAATGAAACATATCATTGAAAGATATAAATAAATGCAATAATTACACTTAAAATAAGATAAAAACAATATAATACTTTCTGACCCACATATTGCATTTTATAAATAGATATATCTAGAAAGAAAGGAGACAGAGATGGTCACAGAGATGCCAGCCGTTTCAGAATATAAATAAGTTGCATTTTCATTTGATTTCATGGCTTTCATCACAGGTGAATGGCCAAAGGTATGCTTTTGTTGTCATGTTTGCTGTTGCTTTTGTTACACTCATGCAATATTAATATTTCAATGTTGACCTCATGCATATTCTGCATTAGTTTGTCTGCAGTCAGTCTTCTATGAACAGGGAAAGAGGGAGAAATTTGAGAATAAGGTAAAAAAAAAAAAGGAAGAAAGACAAGGAGGTGAAGGGTATAGAGAAAAAAAATTATCGTGGAATAGGATGAAAAGATTAGAAGAAAAGGGTGAGAGGAATGTGGGAATTCAACTTGGTATGAAAACATCCTCAACAGAAAAAAAAAGATACATTATGACGCAATGAAAAGTAAAATGTTCTCAAAGACAAATAAACAAATCTTGCATTTAAACTTTTCCTGGCCGAGTGAAAGTGGATGGTGGTATCCTTGAAGATGACAACTATGCAAACAAATTGCTTTCCTAGCAACCGAAACCACAATGTGGTCTTTAGCAGCCAAATCTCAGGCCGCAACATTCGCTTAGAAAATGCTTGTTTTCTCCGAGACCGCATCACTCTTTCATACATCTAACCACAGAAGAAATGTCCCCTTATCAAGCTGGGATTGTTCAAAAATAACACGCTACTTTTTTGATGAACGGAAAGCTAGAATTCATCCTGACATCTGGGGAAAATCCCACTTAATCAAAAGAATATAGAAGTATTTAAATGTCAAGGGGGAAAAAAATTGGCAGAACAGTATTTCAATATTTTTGGTAAGACACAAGCAACTTTGACTTGTAAGTAATTGGATTTTACAAGAAAAAGGATTTCCAGCATTTAGAAATGACTTTGACTAAAATGTCGCCAAAAAAATTTATAGATTTGGTCTTAATCTGTAATCAAAATATCATGCAAGTTACATCTTAATTATGGAATTAGAATGCTATAATAGGCAGGTTTACTAATAGATGCAAATTTTATGCATACCTTAAACACAAAGGTTGTTCTTAACAACCCTAAAGCTTGCCAGAGGCTTGCTCGACATAGCAACAAGTAATGTATGCAAACTGGATTCCAAGTATTGTAGTCTTATTGTTATCAAACAGTTTGAGAAATACCACGTAACTACGTTCAGTGGCAAGAAAAGCACATAAATTTGAATATATAAGTAAACCTGCCTATTCAAACTTGTACCACCTGATCAGGAACGATATCTTTCATGTAACCCATTGATCATAAAAACTTGTGCAGGGACAACCTAGTAATTGGTTAAATATTGTGAAAATTTCATCTTCAAATTATAAACTGGATTAAATATTATGGAAATATCATATACACGTTAGAAATATAAAGGAGAACATACTGATCAGGAAAAACACAACATTCTCCAAGCTAAACCTAATGAAGAACCGCCCATATACACATTGTGGTTGACATTTCTGCTAAATCTATAGTTTGTATTTAGACATGATTTTGAAGAAAAAAAAATTGCTATTAATAAGCTAAAAATTTGGTATTAATCTTTCATCAACATGAATGCCCATTGCATCTTTATTGTGGAATGAGAATGCTATCATACCTGTGCCTATTGATCAGAACAGTATCTTTCATTTTAATAACCCAATGACCATAGACCTTGTGCAGGGACAACCTGATTCCAGTTGTCAATTGAATATTACGGAAATTTCGTCTTTAAAATATAAATCTGAAGGAGCACATACTGTTCAGGAAAAACACAACATCCTCCAAGCTAAACCTAATGAAGAACCGCCCATATACACATTGTGGTTGGCATTACTCGAAGGCTTATCACACCAACTTACAAACTCTCATCAATAATTCAAAGTGTTTGGTTGGAGGATTATTTGACAAGTTCACAAAGGATGAGTGTCACTGCCCGTTTACACAGAGGAACCATTTACGTAGTTTTAACGTCAAGATGCTTGTATTGAGGTTGAGATAGCTACAAGTATGACGTCATTTTTTCCCTCTTTAAATAAAATCTTGCTTCCCCTGCAGTTTCTGACATTTACAAATGAATGTGTTAGCTAAAACTCAGACAGCACATTTCTTTTGATAGTACTTTTTTTCTCCAATGTTATACCGCAAAGCTACTCAATATCCAGTATTGTTTTAGGCAATTCAATTTTTCCTTTGTCAGATGTTAACAAATCTTATTCATATTAGGTAACATGGGTCATAACTTTTGGTTTCAAATTCACGACAAATTTCACATATTGCAATACTTCAAAATGTTTTTGATCTTTAATGTTCCTAAAAATCAAGTGGGTCTCCCTTTCGCCAGACATGGGTTTTCAAAGGGGTATATATAAAAAATCTTACAATAAAAAATGATCAAACATGAACCAATGTCTAAACTGGAAGTAGGATTTACAGCTTGGATTATTTTTGTTCATAGATGGTGAGAGTTGCGTATCAAATCCAGAGTTCTTATAGTCCGTGATAAGAATTATAGCTGGGCATTTCAGAACATGCAGCTTTAGTATACCAGGGGCCTGTAACATAAAAGATGCAATTAAACTTACGGTAAATATTAATCGTAAGTCTATGGCAAAACGTGTACCATAAAGATACAATTAATTTCCCATTTATCGTATCTCCTTTACCAGTAATAACCAAAAAAATGTGTTCATGCAACACCCTACATAGTGTAAATGATCCTCAAGACATGCTTAGCTGCACTGGAAGGGATCAGGTGTAACATTATTCTCTCCAGTTGAATTAATTGCCCATCGTTTGAAATTCAAGTTAAATTATAATGGCTACACAATCACACTGCTGCCATTATCAAATCATCAATCTTGGGAATTAATGTTTGAAGATGGACCGATGTAGCTATGTATAATTTATGGATGTTAACACCTAAATGGATCCTTTGCTCATGTAAGCTCGATTTATGCACCACAACATCCATTATCTGCAACATAAGTGTCTATAGAGGCCATAGAACCTGGATATAAAGACCAGACATGCCAACCAGTCCAGGAATATGATTGCGGTGTATTTTCATATGAATTCAAGGATTTCATTACAAGATAAAATCTGAGATCTGAATCTGATCAATGGAGGCGCTGTGGTGTAGTGGTCATGACTCCCGCCTTTCAACTAGAGGGTCGTATGTTCGAGTTCCACCCAGGGTGTTTCCTTCAGCAAGAAATTCATCCACATTGTGCTGCACTCAACCCAGGTGAGGTGAATGGGTACCTGGTAGGAATATTTATTCCTTGAAACACCAAGTGCTAATGAAGTGGCTGCCGGGCTAAAGCCAGGGTAATAATGCTGCAATTGTAGAGCGCTTAGAGATAAAGTTGTTAAGCGCTATATAAAAGCCGTTCATTATTATTATTATTATTGTTGTCATATTTTCTCTCACTTTAATTCAGCGTCTGCATTGGTCACATCTCAATTTTGACCTCATGCATATTCCAGAAGGATTGGCATCTCTGAAAGACCGATGGCCATCATCACTCTTAACCCATTGACTTCTGGAACAAAGTTTATGGGAATCACAAAATGCAGTGGGGCAATTCCACGGTAACGGAATTACAATTACAATTTTGGGCTCTTAGTTTATTCCTTTGTGAAATACTTGTATGATCTTAGTCAGTTTGAATACTTTTATATGGCGCAGAGCTACTATTGCTATCATCTGAAACACAAAATCTCTCAGATTTCTTTTTTGTTTGGAGACCAGCGAGGTATTGTGATTCGGTAATGGAATTTCCAGCGAGTAATTCAGTTACCGACTCACAATACCTCGCTGGTCTCCAAACAAAAAAGAAATCTGACAGACTTTGTGTTTCAGCTGATAGCAATAGTACCTCTGCGCCATATAAGAGGATATTTCAAGTTTACTTTTTCCGTTTGGTCTTTAAACTTCACAAAACAGTTGTAACGGAATTACATTTTTCCCCATTTTCCCATGTGGAATTGCCCAGTAGTCAATGGGTTAGTTTCCCCAACGTAAGTATTCTTGAAACACATTTGAGCGTATAAGAATTATTGGTGTCTTACCTGGCTTGTGATTCAGAGGAGTCCCCTGTGTGTCTGTAGTTGAAGTCTGTGAAAGGTGCTATTACTTGCTATAGGGTTTATAAAAGAATATGGAAAGAAAGACATGAGGATAGATGCATAGATAGAGATAGAAAGATAGAAAGATAGGTAGAGAAGAGCAAGATGAAGAGAGGGAGGGATGGAGAGAATAGGGGACAACGAGAAACAAAAAGAACAATGAGTCAAGATTTCATTTTTTTTGCAACAGGTCAAACGTAATAAGAAAACTTTCATGAAATATCTACAAACATGCTCATGAATACATTCCAGAAGTGGAGTTCTGAGGAAGCTAATTTCCATTTCTTAAAATAATAAATTTGAATATTTCTTCTCTATTGTATTCAAACAAGATATGCAATATGTGAAAAAACAACCTTGGGGAAAAATGAACATATGAACTGAAGTGATCCCACACAGGTTTCTAATCTACACGCATGTACAAAATCCCTTTCTAGTAATTACCCATTTGGGCAAATGGCTTTGTGTCACGCTTGCCCACATCACAATTCTATTCTCCCATATGATGTACCAAGTTGGCAAGCATGTTTATGAAACCCTAAACAGGAGTTTGGAATATATACCTCAAGATCGACTTTGAATCTGATGAACCTTCTACTGGCAGGATGATTGAGCAGATGAAGAACAGTCAACATAACAGCCTCGTTGATCCGAAGAAGCTGCATGTCTAGGATGTTACGCACGAGGGCGCCAAGGCCTCGAGCATGGGCAAATGCACTTGGATTCAACACAGCTGCAGGTTCGGAATAAGTACAAAAGTATAATATAGAAAATTAATGATTCAAATCTTTTGATTGAACCAATTAACCATTTGACTACAGGAACTAGATAGCCCCTGAACACTGCATATATAAAGAATCCAGTAGTCAATGGATTGGCAAGATACATGTAGCTCTGCTTCATCTACATGTATCTGTTTCATTATATTAATCTGAAAATGTTTGTCCAAAGACTTTTTAATACATATACAAATGGATTTACTGACAGTTATTTTTTTTTAATTCTCTCTATCCTTTCCTCTCATATCCCCCTCTGACTTCCTTCTCTCTTTCTATTTCTCTGTCTCTATTTCCATAGTCCTTAGCAATTATTAATACTATCTTTTCTTTTATCTGTCTCGTTACATACCCATTTGCATATTTGTTTGATTGAGACTAGAAAATATCAAAAATAATATCAAAGTCATAAACAAACAAGTGAAACAATATAATTTCTTTCCAATACATTTACAATGCAGGGTTATAGCAAGTCTAGGTAGGGACTCTGTGTTCTAAAACACCCATCCCGGCACATTCTCTACAAAACACTCAACCACTGAGCCTCACAAACATATACCCCTCGGATCATGCAAGATCAGAGGGGTACTATATGTGAGACTTTATGGTTGAGTGCTTTGTAAGAATATGCAGAGATGGGTGCTACAGTATTAGAACACAAGAGTCCTCAATTGGACTGGGTTATAGCGTGATACACTTTCAAAATGGCATGACCCTAATTGGCATCCAGTGATCAAATATAGGCACAGAGCCATCTTTTTTTTTCAGACAGCAAAAAAAAATGTGCTGTTTAATTGCAGGAAGAGCACTTAATTACATCTAATTACCCACACATACTGATTGCTCTACATGGCAACACAACACTTGTTCACAGTATCACTCAGAATGAGCAAACATGGTACATGTATGTACAGTTAAAAAGACTTTTCAGGTGGGAGATGAAAATTTAAACCAACATTAATGATACAGGCAAAACTTTTAAAAATGCAGTCAATATACTGCATGAGCTAAAATTTTTGCTGGATTTTATCTTTGCTAACTTCACGGCCATGTGGGTTTTTTTCACTCATTATAATACCTATAAACTTGTCTACAATGATTTTTCAAAATTTGAAACTAACAACTCGCTTTTACAGCATAAAATATGTCTGAAATTCACTAAATTTGCTAAAATATTTGTAGACTAAATAAAATTTTGGCTATCACAGTAGTTCTTTGTCAGTGTGCATGTATTGACAATTTGAATAGCTCTATTAAATGCAGCAACAGGTCTAGAGACATGTGATGGCTAGTCATACAGGAAAACAATTTTATTGAGCCATCCAAACAGTCAGCCGATCAAGACTCATTGAGCGGGACAAACACTTGGTATTATAGTCATACAGAAGGACGTCTTTGAAAGTGAGACTACAATTCTTGTTATCTTATGCAGCTTTTCAAATTTGTACATGTGTGGCCCTCTAATAGGCGGGTTTACTTACATATTCAAATTTATGTGCGTTTCTTGCTACCGAACGTAGTACGTGGTATTCCTTAAACCGTTCGATAATAAGACTACAATACTTGGAATCCAGTTTGCATACATTACTTGTTGCTATGTCGGGCAAGCCTCGGGCAAGCTTTAGGGTTGTCATAAACAACCTTTGTGTTAAAGGTATACATACAATTTGCATCTATTAAAGCAAACACGCCTATTTTTTGCCCTATATTCCTGTAATTGATTTGCAGTGCACATATGTTATACCTGTATGTGCGTAAATCAAGTATATCACTATTTAGTCATTTATCTTGTAAAGTTTTTTCTTACAATTTTTCGACTAACATCATTTTCACCTAAAAATTTGATATTCACCAGGGGATCTTCCGCATTGCTGCAAATTGTGGGATAATCCATGGACAAATGTTGCTGTATGACATGATTGTCAACATGCAGCCTCTACAGCTGAGTAGGCGTCTAGAAACATTTAAGTATAAGTATCATAAAATGATTTTTTTTTCTCGGCGACTGTGGTCTTTCCCACAAATGCCAATTATAAAATGGCCTAAAAATCACAAAAATAAAAAAAAAATATGGCCTGAAAACACACTTGGTTTACTGTAGTATATTTTTATTAGACTAGAATGAGGGTCTCTTTGACAGACTACCTTCATCCTAAGGAAGTGTCCTAAAATAGACCAATGGGGGTAAATTTAGAGACTTGCCTCCCCCTCCTCTGGGGCAGGCCTAGCCAGGAAACTTTGAGTGGGTGACCGACAGTCTGGAGCACGATCACCATCCCCAAATAGACGGGGATAGGAGGCAGACAAGAAGTAAACGGTGCCGGTTTTATTCAATCTACAAATCGAGTTTTATTTGGGAAAGCCTATAGGCTACTAGCTGTGTGGAGGAACACAAAGGAATTGAACAAAATTGTGTTCAGGTATTATGATTGGAATGGAATGGGAATTCAGAGGCATGATTAATCATTTATTCTTATATTCCCCTATACCTAATGAATGAGAGTGAAATTGTCAAAATTGATAGGATCATGATCAATCCTAACAGGTATACATAGGAGGTTGTCAGAGCCTTAAATATCTTCACCATCACCACCACCAAACCCCATGTCTTCATGTAAGTTCTTATAATCATCTTTGTCAACATCATCATCATCATCATCATCATCATCATCATCATCATCAACACCGCCACCATCATCACCATCATCACCCTTCGTCGTCATGATCACCATCTCCATGGACACCCCCCTTTCCCTCTCCTCAAAAGTACTCACCGAGTTCACAGAGCGTTGCTACGCAGGCATTCCTCATCCTATCCCGATCCTTGTCATCACTGTTGCTAATGGCAACCAAGACATGAACCAAAGAGACGGGGCAGAAGGCTGGAGCGACTGCAAGAATCTGAGATGGTTTGATGAACATCACAGTGTAAATTTCATGGAAATATTAAGGCATTCTGAGGGGAATTGGAGCATGCTTAATCTCCAACGCTTAACAAACACTAAAAGGGCAGGGGTGGTGGGGATTTAAACTGAGAGAAATGACGTGCATCACCGATTTCCTAATAGCTTGATAAAATTTTAGTTTTTGTTCAGTTTCCTAATATAGTCCATTTGTTGGTTTTCTTTTGGTATTTCCAATGCTTTTTTTTTGTTTTACATGAAATAATTTGCAAAGATTTCTGTAATTGAATAAATCATTCCGATTTATGTTTGATACATGTACAATGCATATATTTGAATAACGATTCCCATCTGTCAACTGTAACCAAGCAAACAACTAGACAGAACAGTGGTGCCATTCATTGACAAATTTCATTCAGCAACGTTCTCTATTGTGTGTTTTATTTGAACAGTTTTTTTCCTTATCTTTGACATTTCCACAAAAATGTAAAATACAGTTCTCAAGGCAAGTCATATTTGTATACATATAGGTTTCCTATCAAAGGATTATGTGTGCCACCTTGCTATTAAGTTTCATTAGGAATCAGGTATTAAGAAACAATCGTTACATTTACATCAGACAATCAATCATTATTAGAATCATCTTTTAAAAGAGCAATCAGTTTAATCATCTTTTCAAAAGGCGAATATCTTCATCATCTTTGCAAGGGCTATAAATTTCATCATTCATTTCAAAGAGCAACCAATTTCATCATTCATTTCAAAGCACAACCAATTTCATCATAATTACAAAGCGCAATCAATTTGAATCATCCTTCTGAAGAGCAGTCAATTTAATAATCTTTACAAAGAGCAAACAATTTCATATTTATAAAGAGCAATAAATTTAATCATCTTCACAAATAGCAAATAATTTCACCATCATTATAAAGGGCAATCAATTTCATCATCTTTACAACTAGAGCAATGTCTTACCCTACGAATGAATCTGAGCGCTTGTACCCTCTCGACATCATTTCGTTGATAGATGTCCAGCGACCGCATCAAGAGCCGGTCAACATGGAGGGCAAGCATGGCTTGGACAGTCGTCTCATCTTGGACGAGATGACGTAGGGCTCTTATCCCCGCACCTCGGATCTCTTTGGCTGGGTGGATGATGGCCAGGCGTATACTGAAATGAGAGTCAAGAAGAAAACTTAGCTGAAACTAATACCCATCGTGTACACACATTACAAATACATCAAAAAAGTTTGGCCTGTATTAGAAGAATGCACCCCAGCATTGGGATGCATTGTAATGAAGGGAAAATAATATGGTACTGTTACAGAGCTGCCAACCTGAAAATTCACATTTCAGGGAGATTTTTTTTTTAACACACATTTCAAAGGAGGAAATAAATGCATGAAACAGGGAGACTGCTAAAATTTAATTTCTCACTCAAAATCAGCTTATTTTCAGGGAGTCTCCTGTCAATTAGGGAGACTTGGCAGCTCTGTTGTTATACTGCTGAATATAATCTACTTTATACATATGGGATTGTACATGTATAAACCTTCTATTTTGGTGTAAAATTGGTGCCTCATTCACACTCTTCATTCAATAGGATCAAAGTCAGCACAAGTAAAGAACATATTTGAAATTTTGATTTCTTGCTTCTAAAGAAATATCAGAATGTTGCCAATATATATGGAGTTGACCTTTAATAGGCATGTTTCTATAGAAATGAACTCTACTTGAGAATAGTACATGTATATTTGTCATCAAATTAAAGAACACAGTTCTGATGAGATACAGTAATTCAGTCAAGACCTAGTTAAAATTTTTGCAAGCAATTACATGACAGCACAGACAATTTTCACATTCAAGATCCAACTCCCAAGTTTAGCTCTTTAAGCTGGCTGGGAAATAATCAAGCGAGTGTTCCAAATTTGCAATGAATTAACTTTCACAAAAACAGGATTATTTTGGTCTACTCCAGAGAGCAAATGATTTCTCACGTCAACCGCAGGGCAATTCAAGTCTGAAAGTAATTATCAGAGGAGATTATTGGTTCCTATCTATTGTTGACTTCCACATCCGTTGGGAAATGATTCCCTGGAACAAAAAGTGCAATTAAAGGGGAACCAGCCTTTGGAATTATCGTGCTCTCATTGAATGAAGAAACATCAGATGAACAAACTGTGAAAATTTGAGCAAAATCGTACAACCCGTTCAAAAGTTATGAATTTTCAAAGTCACTGAGATATGACGATCCCTATCGCTGACGGGGATCCGTGCGATTGGCAGATTCGATGGAATCTGTGACGTCATGTCGGACAACTTCTCATTCACTTTGTACATAGAATTTAAAAAAATGGATTAAATGTAAAATTTAGAGTAAGGTTGCAACATCATTCTTCTCAAAATACATGCAGAACCACTACAGAAATGCTATACCCCAATCGAATATTGGCATTTTGTTGACTTTTCCGAAAAAAGGGAGAAACTGTGAAAAATTGTATACAGAGTGAATGAGGAGTTGTCTGACCTGACATCACGGATTCCGTCGAAATTGCCGATCGCACGGATCCCCATGAGCAGTAGGGATCGTCATTTATCTCTGTGACTTTGAAAAGTCATAACTTTTGAACAAGTCGTCCGATTTTGCTCAAATTTTCGCAGTTCATTCATCTGATTTTTCTTCATTCAATGAGAGCATGATAATCCCAGGGGTTGGTTTCCCTTTAATTATTCCCAGAACCATAACCACAACAGACTGTACATACACAGGCACATGATGGAGCCGTGCCAGTCACACTACAACAAGATTTATTTTTAACTCGCTTGAACTGCCCATGACATGAACGATACACTCAAACATAAAGAAGGAGTCGAAGAGTAAATTTTGTTATTTGTGATCAATCATTGGAAAAGGGTGAAATTGTCAATACTCCAAAAGGGTAAGGGGAACATATCAATGAACCATTGATATATATTTATTAATGTATGTTCCTCTTGTACCCTTTTACAGCATTTGACAATTTGACTCCTTTCAGTAAGCATGAACTTATAATAATAATAATAATAATAGATGCAATTTATATAGCGCACGTATCCACTCTGCGGAGTGCTCAAGGCGCTTTACATCTAGAAACATAAATAAATGTTTATGTGATTGTGTGTACCAGCGATCCATGGCTTACTGTTTGCAAATTCTCATGTTATGTACTTTGCAAACCAAATATGCTTATAGTTCCTATCTACAAATTCTATAAACCCTAACTTTACCAACCGAAACCATCCCTCCATTGACAGGAATTCCCAAAACCGCCAAAAACATCCCTCCAGTTATTCCCTAAACCAACCAAAACCACCCATCGTTAAAAGTGGTCTATAGCACCAATACTCGTTCAGTACAGCTAAAAAAACATCTACTATTTTATACTCTAATAAAAAATAAAGTCTCTTTATTTTTAATGGAATCTTGTTAAAAATTTAGCAATACTGTAACTAGTGTGTACTTTCTGTCAGTGAGGAAATGCATAATTTTCAGGGATCTCTTTTTGTTACTAAAATGGTTACAACCTGTAATGTTATTTGTGGGTCAAAACACCTCCACATCCGTCCATGATCCAATAATGTAACTCCATAATATAGTTAAATACAAAGCATGTTACATTCCTCGAGTTCACTGATTAATATGTGGTTCAGTGGACGTGAATATTCACAGAGTATTCACACATTTCATAGCTCATTGAATGCCAAGGTCAGAGCGAGGGCGGTCTTCTTTTCTGCCCCATTTACACAAACTTCTCCAGAGATGCTAACCGTTCTGGAATACGCATTGGATGTATTTTTATATGAATTAAAGGCTTTCACCACAAGTGAATGGCTGAGAGTAAAATTGTTTGATGGCACTCCCATGACTGGCCCTGTGAAAATCACCCAACTTGCACTTTTTTCCTTACTTTTGACTAAAATTGAAAAATCATGTTATTTTAAAATGTGAAATTAAGAAAGTCATTTTCAATTGGTCATTGACTTTTCTCTCCCTTTTCAGTCTTATTCCCTTATGAATTGTGCTTGGAAAATTGAAAAAAATTCAGACCAAAACATTTTTGTTTCTTCAAAAATGTTTTGAAACATTATACTTTCACATAAACAATTCTTGAAAATGTTTCTTTTAGGTCATTCTACTTAAAATAAGAAAGACTAAAGGGGTATTACTAGAAAGATGCGATCAATTTCAAATCAGTTACAATCTCATATTTTCATTCATGCACACCCTGCGCTTCTAACAAGGTGCATGTAAAACAATGTTTTGGTATGTGCCGATTAACTGCAACTATCAACTGATAGCATCTTTCTAGCAATACCTCTATTACTAGATCATTTGACCAATGTAACTATAAAGACTATTTTTAATCATGGACTTCCGGTTGATATTATGAGGAATGAAAAAGAAATAGCCAAGCTGTGTATAACTGTCCTCTACTGAAGACAGCTACATGTAGGCCAAGGTTACTTGTGATCAATAATAAACACTATTAAAGCGCTAAGTTCTGAGTATCCTTGCTTTTTCAGTCCATACTGAGTTTAGTCATTTGACGATTAAACACATAAAAAATACCGTCAAACCTGTATATAGTTGCCATCCAAGAGAGGCAGAAGAAGTGGCCACTGTGGAAGGGTGATCTAAATCTAGATGTGTTCTACATAAACACCAATTTTTAACAGTAGCACTTGATAGGTGAGCATTATAGACTGATGGCCACTATAGTCAGGTTTGAGCGTATTGCCAGGCCTGTCTTCTCAGACGAAATTTCTATAATCCATATTTGATCTTATGTTTCATCTTGAGAAATCAATTAATATTCAATCCTTATCAGACATCACAGCATATTCACAATATGAGCAATATATTTGCATCCACCTGCCAACTATACATTCAGAATGATTCCTCCAATTATGTGTGTATTCATGTGGAAAGCTATCATCCTGCGTCTCAGCGCACGAACTTGAGCTACTCAATGACAGATGCATCTCCAATCTCTAAAATGGTCTATTTTTATCTCGGAGCTTAATACAGACTGCACATGGACACGTGTCTATGAGAAGCCTGCTTAGATCTCATAGGTTTATGACTGGCGTGTTAGCATTGGGATACGACCAGACATGGGTGACAGCAGGTTCCAAGATAAGGGAAGTTGTGTCAAGAACAAAGGCCAATTTCAACAGGGTTTGAATACACACGAGATTTCATCATAATCTCCCCCTTGGGATCGTATTGTCAATGAATGAGCAAAAAATGAACTGAAGTACATTGTAACTACATGTAGAAAGACAAAGTATTTTTGGTTGTACATGCACATGTCAGCAATATCTCTGCTTTACATCTATAATGCCAAACAGCCATTGCTTGAACCGGCTCGACAGATTATATCTTATTTACTATTGCTTCTGACGTTCGTAAGATGTGCGTTTTAATTGTTGCTCTGTAGAACACCAAATAGACCGCATTGTTCAGTAAATTGTTCGGTAAATGGTGTGCTTGAATTACAGCGGGTGTACAATTTCGTTTCGATAGCTACATGTACATTTTATATTTCCATACAAAAACTTTTTTTTATCAATATTTAAAGCATAGGCCTCCCTTTTTTTAAAACTATGTTTTAACTTTTTGATGTTCAAGGATTTCCTGAGAAGAAATCTGAAAAATTGTTTTTTCCTATATACATGCAGGCCTACTGTAAAGTGGCTTGAGTTGGTGTACAAATTCATTGTTGAACATGGCACGCCATGACTTTTTAAACAGTGATATGTTCAATTCTCATTACAGAATGGCACTTTTGGCATAGGTCATCACCATCAAATTGGCAGAAACAAAATCCAGTTCTATACAGTATACATGTGAATCTACAGTAGATGTAGATATATTGATAATTGTACATGTATTTTAATGCCAAGTTAAATGTCATATATTAGGCTGTATATGTACCAAGATCTTCATGTAAAAAGAAAGGGTCTTGTTGATTATATTTCAAGGGGGTTTCGTGTCTTCTAACAGGAGGCGAAGAAAAACAATTTAAATACCATGTTAGAAATGAATGGAGATGGTGACTTTGCTGCCTTGCTCCCTTTAATAGCCGCCCTGGGAGTGTGACGATGCTTCATGTGCTCAATGTGATTCATCATGTATTTTACTCAGTGGATGTAGATCGCATACCAGAAGCAGTATTCACAATCAGCTATGGTTGGCATACTAATCCATTTACCATGTTAGTCATGCGGTGGAGGAAAACAACATACTGTTTTCATATCAGACAAAGATCTGTCTGCAGAGATGCCAACTGTTCATGAATACTGTGAAAGCCAATATTTTAGAGTTAATAAATTTTAGTGAATTCGCTGAATTTCAGACCTTTTCACAAACTAGAGAGTTGTTATATGAAGAATTGTTGAACACAGGTCTATGGGGATTTTACTGAGTGAAAATTTAGGCAAATTCATGGTTGCAAAATTCACGAAAATAAAACATCACTTGAAATGCAAGCTTTTACAGCACATGTATGGATGAGGTGTAGTTTCATAAAGGCTTTCATCACAAGTAAATGGATGAGAATATGATTGTGGTTGTCATGTTGGCTCTCACTATTTTGACCAGTTGTTCCGCCATTCTCATTTTATTTTTTACTTCATGCATGTGAATTTCGAAACATTTTGCAACTCTGTGCAACTGCTTTAATGAACTTACTCTTTCATATCTCATTATCCTAGAATGTATGCAGCCATTATCAGCTTACGACATTGTCAAATTTATCATTGCTGCATTTTCTAACTATTCATGGAATAGTATACAGTTATCCTGATTATATAAGCTGCCCACACAAATACCTGCAAAACACGAAACAATCAATACCCATATTATACATGAAATGATATAAACCGGTATGAAAATTGCTCCAGTATTCATAACTATCTGTGACTTCAGCCTCAGCTCAGACAGGCCTAGATTATTTATAGATTGTGAATGAAATATTAATGCCTTGGAGCTCGCACCACTTCAATAAACTATTCATCTGATTTTGTAAACACAAAATGCTGAGGCCAGCTCACATGTATGGTGGGTATAAGTAAAGGCAATTTATTCAGGTACGTTCATGTACCATGTGGCTGTAATGTAAATTTAGTTCACGCATCTAAAGGTGAGATCCGATTAAAATGACCTACTTTGAAGGCTGCACTGTCATCCTTCATGCATGGTCGCACTGGCAACCTTGTTTACTTTTCACCTCAGAAAGGGACCCATTCACAATAAAAAAAAAAATAATAATCTCCTTTACCTAGTGTATATAAACCATTTTATCATTTAAAATATACATGTAACCTTATATAAAGAGAGATCTTTTACTTACCAACACACTATTTCAGCCACAGAGTATCCCAGCTTATCAAAATTTGTGACATGATTGACGATCTGGAAAAAAACCACAAAAGAGGAAAAATTCATTTTTACAAACAATAATAGACATGGGCAGGTTTCCTGAGTTTTTAAAATGAGCAAGTAAATAGAAAAAACAAATTTGAGCCTTCTGCATCTCAAGTAAACTGATCATCACTTGTTATCATCGTATTTCAGCTTTTCATACATAGTTGAGCCCCTCTATGACCCCGGTTATACAGCGAGCCCAGGACTAGCCTAGGCTAAACAAGGGTCAGTCCCAAGCCCGCTGTCTAACCGCTCCAAAGGGACTTTACCCCGACCTAAGCGAGTCCGTTTTTGGTCTACCTATTGGGATCAACCAGGGTCAGCTCTGGGCTAGCCCGGTCTCACTTTGTAACCAGGGTCGTGTAACGCCGATTGTTGACATGGAAAGCGCCATAGGGCCATTCCATGTTACGTAAGTTACATTTCAGAGAAAAATTTGGATATAAAAGGTGTATTTCTGCTCTTAATCAATTGCAAGAGAGGATTTTATTACATTATGGTAAACCCTTACGACCGACTCGTTAATTTAAGACCAAATTTTGAGCTCTCTTTGCTTGAATTAAGAAGTAACACATGAATAATGGAGCGTTACGTAAGTTACATCACACGAAAAGGGATCATTGACTTCTTTTTTTAATTTTGAAAATCCTGTGAAGTGCTCAGGTCCCATGATAC
>BQKZ01000738.1:41368-68005 GCA_036244855.1 Temnopleurus reevesii
CAGTCAAATAAATCCTAATATAGTGTTGCCATTGTTTCTTTGAAATTCCAGGATTTTTTGTACCCTGCACACTGTATACTTTGAAACACAGATTTTCATGTTTCGAGAAGGATATTGCAAAAACTGTGTAAAAACATGATTCTATGGGAACTTATCTTCAAAAAAAGACATATTTGAGCACTTATAGGCCAATTTTATTTTGGGGGGTTCAGGACCACTTGCTGTGGAATGGCCCCATAACTTTATCACGTTCAAAACGAGCACAGTCAAGATAGGAAAGTGGGCCTGGCAAATAGCGGGCCCAGGCTAGCCCAGAGCTGACCCTGGTCAAGCTGTGTAACCGGGCAAAACAGGCCAGACCATGCCTAGGCCAGGTATATGGGCTAGCCCGTTCTGTCTAACTGGCGTCTATGTCAAGCATTGTCCTGCACAAAATTTTCATCTAAATGGAATTTACGACATATTTGGTTAAAAATGGGCTGCAAGAAGTTCTCCAAATGGGTAAAAAAATTATTTCTCTTCGATATGTCCATACCCGAGTTACAATGCTACTCAGGTTAAAATAAAACTACCGGTAAATTAAGAAACAACGTCTCTAAAAAATGGTATCTGACTGACTGTTCGGACATGTCTTTGACTGAACTAAGTATAGATTTTAATGGTGCAGAGTTTCAACAACATTTTCAATGCATAGCTTCAGTCCATTTTAGTATTAGCTATCCTATTAGTCATAAAACATACACTTGTAGAATTTGTACCCCATCCCTTTCATTCTTGCAATCTGTTAAAAATTGCACATAGTATGCAACATCATGAAGTCATTAGAACCTTAATAAACAATGAAGCTTGTCAACGCATCACTATTCATAAAGATACTAGCTGCCAAGAATGGGTGGTTAGTACTACAAGCAACACTTCCTCAAAAACAAAACAAATATCAAAACAACTGTCAAAGTCAAGGTCACGTCCGTCAACCAACAGCTGCGTAGCATTTCATGAAGGGGTCCATTCTCACGTTAATCTCATATATCTAGACTACACATACAAGTTCAATGAGTTAAGTGAGCGCTTGCAGTGTGAACAAAGTCTGCCCCTCAGCAGTGTACCATTTCATGAAGGACCAATTCTCACAACATCAATCTCCTATACATGTAGTAAGGTCCCTTAAGTTACATGTAAATGAGAGCTTGCAGTGTGAACACAGTCTGCTCTCAACTGTGCACCATTTCATGACAGGCTTATTCTCACTGTGCAAACCTCTGATGTCAACCTAATTCAATTTTAATCAAGTGTACTTCTCTGGTATGAACACATTAGTTTCCCATCAGCTGTGCACCATTTAATGTCCTACTATACCAACTCTTAAGGGGTGTTGCTCAGAAGTTGCAATTGATCGCAAGTTGCAGTTGATCTTGAACAACATCCCCTTAGGCAGACCAAGTTCAAATGAATTACATGTAAATATAAAATTACTCTACAGTGTGAACACATCAACAATGAGGAGTCACTGTACTTTTCCATTTTCTTTTAAATCAAAAAATGTTTTTGTTTACAGACAACAAAGTCCTGACCTAAAGAAAAATATGCAGGTACAGTACGCATAGATATGTACATGCACATACATGTAAAGTAATGGCTCAGAGGGGGGCATCGTTTCACGAATGGGTCTAGTCGGTTTCTAGTCAGTATACTTTCATTCATACGTATGTTCAACCTCTCCAGTATCGAAATCCTTTGGATAAAATCAGAGAAAAAAAGTTTGAATATTGTGCTCCAGTAGATGTAGGCTATGCTAAGTATGTACAGGGAATAATGTTGCTTTTCACATTTGATTAGCAGTTTCAGACATTGAGGAAATATTTTCAACATTTCACTCTACAGTTCTATGTGAAAAATTGCTACACAAAACATACTTTGTGTAGCAATCCTGCTAAAATGCATAGCAAAGTGCGATGCGATACCAGGAAAACTATTCCCTGATGTACATAAAAGACAAATACATGCAGGGGGCTACAGTGTGTGGACTAATGGAAACACAGACCTGTACCAATCAAGTGAATGAGAGACAAATAGGGGTGTCATATCTGATGCATAGTGTGTGTGTATGTCATCACTATTAAGCCTGCTGGTCATTAGCCATCTACAATCACAAACATCCAACTTACATTCTACAGCTATTTCAACTATTTGACCCGACATCTCGCCACAACATCTCACCATAGACCTGACACACTATATAGCGAAAGTTGTTGGCACATGTTTGCGAAAAGCAATGCACTTTCTTGGCACGCTTTGCAACGTACGTCTAGCCCATCAAGTACGCCAACAAGTGAAACTACATCTGCCCTATACATACATCGTAAAGTACAAAAAGCAATGAGATATTGTTTCTATTTGATTCTTTTTTACTATTATATTTTTTAATCTCCCTCAAAAAACTTAATTCATATACATGTAGGTCTGATGGATGGAACTGTTGTGTGAGTCCAGGCCCGAGGCCAATATTTTGCCAAGTCCAAAATTATGATTGACCTATTGAAATGTGCCTAATACATGTGTACATGTATGTGTAACTCGTGCTTACCCCCCCCCCCCCCCAAAAAAAAAGGGAAAACAAGCAAAAATTGTGTCTTCTTGACAAAGCTGTTGAACAAATGTGCACTACCATCTCTCCTTTTGAGATGGACATTTGAAATGGAATACCCTGTACAGTTGGCCTATATGTCATTCAATCCCTTGCTCCAGCTCAATTATAGATTCTCATAAAAAGGTTAAATCACAAATCCAATAAATACTTAGGTCTCAAGATAGTACACATCTTGGAATTGTCTTAATAGAACGATAGGTATTTTAAAACCACATGTAATCGGATAGAAATCGTAAACTATCAATTTGCTATAAAATCAATAACGAATTTAAAAAATTCATAGTCACAAGGGACAATAATTCAAACATTTTAACATGTGAGCTACACAAATGTAAAGATCATAATTTGACAATATTTGTTTGAAATGCTTCTCCCAATACTGCAGCCACGGAGTCTTCTACAATGCATTCTTCTTCACTTGTACATTTCTAGCCTAACAGTACATGTACATGTGTCATCACTGCAATGTCAAGCTAAATTAGTGTGATAGGCTCTGTATAAACACACCGAATGTTAGACTGCACTAATCATATGCATGTGAGCATGTTTGGTAATTAGATTAATCTATTGCTGAGCATGGCAAAATTTGAACACTACATAGAGAGACATTTTTCGTCATTACGAGTCTAACATTTAACCTTTAATACATTATACTAGGAATATGTATAATTTTAAAGATCATAAAAAATACAGTACTTACAGTGTATGTGCTTTATTGTTTTAACATGTACATGGTATACATACACAAGCAGAGTTATAGCGCATAGATAAATTCTAGCCAATTAATTTTTATGATTGAAAAAAAAACCTTGGTCCATGTATTTATCACTTGTGATTTAAAATTGCAAATGTGAAGGACTGTTTTCAATGAATATGAATCACTTGCAAATCATACAGTAAGAATGGCGACTCTGAGTAGAAACATTGTGAGTTACAAATCCTCAACTTTTATAATACATTAATCTCCAGGAAATAAAAAATGGGTACAAAGTGTAGGTTAAATATTGCTGACAAATCAGTATAATTGACAAGTATGCTTCATTCTTGCTCTCTGATTTTATGCACTTTGTGGACATAATGGTTGCTTTTAACATGAATCGTTGTCCAAATGTAAAAAAAAATAATTGCTACTTGTTAACAATATCACATCCCACAAAAATCAATACAATTTTTTCTTCAGAATTAGGGATAAATTTCCAACAATTTAAAAGAGGATATTTCATTCATAGTCTAGTATAATTTTCATTATATATCAAACACTGCTGTTACAAAATATGCGGATGAAGAGAGTGTAGGCCGACATGGGCTGAAAGAGAAGCTTTCACCAGTATCACATGTCTATGAAACGCAGACTAAAATATCTTGAATTCTCACTTGACATTTGAAAGATCTTTTTGTACTCTATGTTGGGATGGAAATGGGAAATTAATTTTAATGCAGTGTGCAGGAGGGGACCCAGGTCCCACATCCACACAAAAGGGTTATTTATAAAACACTTGATGAATATACAAGTAGAACTAATTAATGATTCAGTGTTGTCTGTGGGCTGAGATTTGGGGAATTCAAATGAAAATTATATGAGCAAAAGCATGTAGAGTAGAATTTTACTTTCATAAACTTTCAGACACAATGATTTTCATGTGAAAGAAAAGTGTAAATCAAAAATTGAAAGAAATGAAAGAATACATTTAAAAATATGATTCAATTGTAAAGCCATTTTCATAGCCTCAGTCATAGGAGGACATTCGAACATCTTCGGCCTTTCATATATGGGTTACATTTGCAGAGTTCAAACCCAACACTATCAATACTACATGCGATGTATCAATATCTAATATTGAGCAAAACTGTCTTGCAAAGTACGTCTGTAGACAGTCAGCCAACTCATCTACCACCTACACACACTGTTCTGACATTTATTAACCTTTAATAGGGAATATTTCTAGAGGATTTTGTAAACATGTATGTATCATGCAACTCTTTGTGATTAAATATCATTCAAGACAAGAGGGACGGAGAGAATGAATAATGAATGTGCGTCTGGCTGGATAACTTTCTTACTTCACATTTGTTGGAGAAAGGGGAAATCCCCTTCTTGGCAGTTCATGAAATCAGTGACAATATGGTTCAATATGTTATACATTTATGCATTACATTAAAGTGAAATCCCTTCCAAACAAAGAAAAGAAGATATCATAATTTCACACATTACTGCATTCGGAGAGATTTCCGGACATTAAAAAGTGCATGAATTGATAAGGATTTTATCCCTTTGGCTCAGGAATGAATTGTGTTGTAATAGGTTTGCTAATTTCTGAGAAGCTCGTTTTAGTGTATATCTATCTCAAAGGGAATGTACGCAGGCTAATAAAACAATATCCATCCCCATACATTTGATAAAGGGGCAAACATTAAAGGCACTATACATATATATTTGTTTTCGTTTTTTTTTTAAATCTCAACTCCCAGATCCTAAATGCCATATTTATGTTATTGTTTTTGACAAATTTGTAAAATCATTAAAATCGCTGCCATGGGCAGATTAGACTGAAATATTAGGGTTTGGGGTTGAAAATAGACAAGTACGGATGTGAAAACATTGATGTATAAATCTGCTTACAAGTACAGCTAAGAAAAGAAAGCTACCGTTAACTTTTCATGTAGTATCCCTATGGGTAAACAGTTTAATGGTAGCTTTCTCTACTGGGCTATCCAGGGCTTGTTTTAGAACTCCTTTCGGAAGCCTGCCAGGCTCCTTAACTTTATTTTGAGTTGGGGGGGCAGTTTTACAATGTAATTTTGTGAAAATCATTAATAAAACAAGATAAAGAGCCAGATGGGCTCCTCAACTGATTTTCAAAAGAGCCCCTAGCAGTTTTGGGGAGACATTTACCACAGGCTCCCTCTAAAGTCAAGGCCTGCTACATGTAAATGGCTGATGACCAAGGAAACACAAATGTCAGATATCTTCATAGACCAAACAAACTTGTCCTGGAGTTTACCGTCAAGTAAATTGTGAATAATGTCTTCTTTCATCAGAGATGGGAGAACATTTGTCTTTGGAATTCAGGGAATGTGTTACAGCAATGACTGTGGAGATGATTTCCTGGTTGATGTCATTTGTATGATCATGTGACTTGAAGAAAGGATCATGTGACTTCTTTCACTTGGAAAAAGTGGAAGGCAAGTCTAATTTGTCCATTTTATGAAAATTTACAATTAAAGAAATGCAGTAGTGAGTAAAATAATTTGAAAGAATTATCACCTTGAATACATTCTTGATGTATAACACTGCTACAAACATTTTCGTTGGATTTTCGTCCTTTTCTTCTTTTTCGAACGGTTGTGTTATAAACTTTTATATGCAAGAGCATAAACATACATGTAGGACAATGTCATGTATAACAGATAAGAGCCAACCTCTCAACCCATATAACGGTAAAAGAGGCAAGAAACCAGTTTCCCACAGGGCTATGTATTAGAATTATCAAGAAAACTAGGAAAACTTCATTCTTATGGCCTAGAAACTCTCTCAAAATAGTAATTTCTAATGGTTGGAAGGTTTGTAGGAGAAAAAAAGAAATGCAATCAATTCAAGACACAACAGATCTCTTTAATCCTTTATGATCTGAACTTTCTTGCTAAAACCAGGAAATATTGAATTTCACATCTGCAGCTTAAAGCCGTGAACATAAGAAGCCTAAACCAACAATGGAAATCAAACCACAAATCAAAATCCAGCTCGATTCGCCCAATTTGACATTTGCTCATTCAACAGCATTTCATAATGGGAATGTGAAAGAGGGGCATGTTTCAATAGAACATTACGGGAACATTGTCACAATTAAACCATTGAAATCTATGTGATATTCATAGCACACTCTGCAAGGAGATGTAAATGAAAATGTCATTCAAGTTGATCTGTGCAATGCCCCTTCGGAAGATTTCAATCAATTCTACAATGGTGGCATGCTATAGAAAGGCTTAGCCCAATTCCAACTTGCTTTCTGCGCTTGTTCAAGGTTCGTGTGGATGATGTGACATTTGCGGGGCTCGAAATGATGCACGCTTGGGGATGAGACATGATGAAAGGGCAGAGAGAAATAGAGATAGAGAAAGAGAGGTAGGAGGGATGAGAAAGAGACTGAGAAAGATGTGAGATAGAGAGTGGGTTCGAAGGGAGTGATGGTTGAGAAAAGAAATGTTCCGGGAAGGATGGCTGGGAGGGGGTTGGAGCAGTTCTCTATTGAGAAATGCGGGTTGGAGAAAGACCAAATATATTTCACATTGACATGGCATGATTATTGTATGCCTGATAGTTCAAACCCATAAAAGCTTCCAAATTTTAGGGAAAATGGTAATGTTCATTTGCAGCTCAAAGCTCGGCAACACCTGAATTGATCTTCATGGAGAAGTAAAATGTTGATACCTTTGTTACATGGACATCACATGAAAATGGTAACCCAAACCCATTACATGAACAAAACATGGGATGGGAGAGTGGGTGTGAAGGGAGATGGAAAGATGACGACGGATGGAGAAGCTTTATAGATAATTAATCAATAGTTCTAAGCGAGAGGTACATGGTGAAAGATGAGAAAAGATGGAGAACAAATACATATACAATGAGGAGGGGGAGGATGACGAGGAATCAAATAGAAAGGAGAAGAAAGAAGGACAAATTGGGAGAGGTGGAACTTGACGAGAAAGAAGATCAAGAACAGAGGAGAAAAAAATAGAGTGAGAGAGGGGTCGGACAGAGAATGGTAAATGAAATCAATAAGATTATTATTATTATCATTACGCCTTTGGTGTAAAGAGTTGAAAAACATGAATTGAACATACCTTTACAAAATTGTTAAGGTGTCCTAGTTTCTTTCCTTTGGTGAGACCACTGTTTCTTGTCAGGCTCACCAATATTTCCTGAATGTTATCCCTTGGAGCTGAAAAATAAAACAACACCAAAATTTGCTTTTAGTAAAAATTAAGGTTAGATAATCTGGCACTGTCTAATGGTGCACCTGCTGCTAAACAAGATATCTGAACAAGTCCATTTTCAAAGACAAAATATGAAAAGCAAAATGCACAAAACTAATATTCGTCACAAAAGGGGATTTATTTCTTTTCTCTGATTGTAGCATTCACAATCAAAATTGATTTTTATCATCACTATTCTAAACAAAGTAGATACAATGGAACTGTGAACATTCTAATTGTGCCATAATGAAGATTTTTTCTTCAATCTCATCATGATTGAATTTTCTAGTTCCATCATCATATTTTCACATGCACAATCATTTGTAAATTACCTTTTTGTATCCATATATATCTAATTAATTTCATAATTTTATGATAGAATATACATACATTTTGGAGAAAGGTGACAACTTCTACATGTAAATTTATTTTAGCTTTAATAATAATTTGCTATTTCCTTTTTTTTTCTATTGCTTGTTATGAAGTGTGGTACAAACGCATTTAACAAAGTCAATTCTTAGATGAGGAGCTGAAAAATTAACCCATTGACTACTGAAATCTCCATGCTCTATGGGAGTCTGTAGCCTAGGAATTGAATAATTCAGTAGTCAATGTGTTAATGTTCATCCTGATGTACAGTGTATCATTAATTATAAAGACACTCAGCGCTCACGCTGCAAGTGAGGTCATCATGAAATAAGCCTAAACCTACACATTACACCATGCAACCCACGCACAAAGCTTGATTCCGTGAGCTAAAATAAGTCTGACGTACATTCAATAATCCATTCTGAAATAATAGCCTGCAGAGATCCTTCCTCTGCTACTGTATTTAGAGTGTAAGTGATAATTGCAAGAGAATCTCATAGTGAAAACAAATGTATTCTTCATACTGTATAGAGTATTAGAATTACACTTTTAATACCCCTGTGCATACTAGTAGAATTAGGTTTTAATTAGTCCTGAATTGATAAAATATTCCCCAAGTTGGTGAAAAAAGTTCATTTTCAGGTAAAATTTAATTGCATGATGACAGCGCCTGATTACATTGTACTAAATTTGGAAAACTGGTCATTTTGAACAAACTTGGGGATTACAATTGTTTGGTTCGAACAATAAAAATAATTCTGTATTTAATAGGCAAAGGGTTAACCAAGTAACGCTGAAAAGAACTGCTAAAGGTTCATTAGTCCTATGGATGCATGTACATACAGTTGCTCTCACAAGTTTGCTGTGGTTTGTTGTGGGGTAGTAAAATATTTACTGGTTACAAGTGTCAAAAATTTGTTAAACTCTTTTTTTTTTCTTTCAAGATTATGTGCAAGAAAAATATTGTTAGATTTCTCATTATTTTGTAATTTTTCAAATTGTATAAAAATATGAATTTGTAGACCCCATCATTCTACAAATTCAGCAAATTGCTAACTGAATTCTTGATCATGCAACATATGGTATTACATATAAACAAATTCTTGTGGATTGACAGAAAAATCTTTCATAAAATGTAGATCATGTTGAACTTTGCAAAACAATCTGTTATACCAGCAACTTTTTTTTCATTTAAAGGACATATTTATAGTTCACTCATGGTAAAGAATAAGTACATCAATAAAACAAAAAAAAACATAACTAATTTTCCTGGTATAGAGTCATGCAGTGTGATTGCAGTGCATTTTTAAAAGTGATCGTTTCATAGATTTGCAGATGAGACAACAGAATTTTTCATTATAAAATTCATAATGTTAAAAAGAATTTTCCCACAATTCATTTAAGCAATTACCTGAAGGACATTACATATTTGTTTAGAGGGCACAAATGCACTACAATATGATACCTTTGGAAGAAGCTGACTGTTAGTGTGAAAAGTATAAAGAGTACATGTATATTCTTCCATGCAAACCTTCCCTGCATTTTATCCCTTTTTAACAATTTTTATGGCATCGTATTAAAGTCATCTGCATCTAGGTGCTCACAGAAATAGGGCAGATTTTATGCTTCCCTGAGAATCCTTTTATTAAAAAAATGGATGGATTATAATACGTGGATGTACAAATGTAGCCTTATACAGGTGTAGATGTAAATCGCAGACGTACACATATGCTGGTACACTGTGTACAACGAAGGTTGCACTATTTAAGGAGAAACCTTGGAATTAATGTGCTCTCAGTAGATCAAGAAAAATAAGATAATTAAAACATTGTCAGACATTAAGATTTGTTATTAAAAAAAATTATCAAATCAAGCCACCTGGGCGGTGTTTCACCAAATCATTCTTAAAGTTAAGCACGACTTAAAGTTCGACTGGTATCAGTTCTCGCGCTGAATGCGCGTAATAATGTGAACCATTACGCACAAGAAAGGGTACCAGTCGAACGTAAAGTTGTGCATAAAGTCTTTCTTATCTTGGTGAAACACCGCCCTGACCTACTCAGATGTTATTCCATTCAGATTGATGAAAAACCAAAAAGGAATATAAAAAAAGAAGGAAAATCATACAGGCACTGTCAAGATATCTCTGAAAATGAGTAAAGCATTCACTGCATAGTGGGCCTATATTTACATGAAACGTTGATTTTGAAGCCTAATGTTTTCACAGATGTAGGCCTACACCATCAACCACTTTAAGGTAGCATTTAGAATCTGGCAGATGAGAATTTTTCAAACGAAAACAATGTCCTTAAACTGCGTTAACTTGAGAACAATCTGATAATCTTTTTAAAAGACGTTTCAATTACACATTTGACTGAGGTTCATACGAAGAAAAAAACTGCTTATATAGAACCATCCAACAGTAGTCAAGAAGCCCATGCAGCATCCATATACAGTGTACACACACCATAATTCATAATTTCCTGTTTACACCAAAATCTCAAATAAAATCTACCATACATAATGAATTACTGAGCCATGAATACTATAATAACACGGATTCTGATTGACCTTTCAAAAGCTTAAGGTCACGGCGACCCAAACTACAGGAACAGTACAGTACTTACAAAAGATATTTGCTACTTCACTTTGATATTAAGCTTAGAACAATGGGATAATCCATTATTTTGTGATTTCTAATTCTAGTAATTAAAGATTTGTGCATTGCATCTAATAGGTTTACTTATACTTGCTTATAAAAAAAATTCAAATTTATGTGCGTTTCTTGTAAATGAAGATAGTTCCATGGTATTCGTCAAACCGGTTGATAACAATAAGACTACAGTGTACAATACTTGGATTCCATTTTGCATGCATTATTGTTGCTATGTCGAGCAAGCCTCGGGCAAGCCTCGGGCAACAACCTTTGTGTTGTAGGTATTGGTAAAATTTCAATCTATTAGTAAACCTGTCTATTGTGTCCCATAAAACGAACCTTTTCAATTTCCATTGTTGTAACGCACCCAAACAATGAATTTTGTTAAATCAACTGTGAAAATGTCAAGATTATAGGCCATTTTTGTAATGTATTCACATTTTATGCACTCTTCTTTGTCAAACGCACAATGACAAACTATTTGTTCACCTGATAGAGAATAATCGTATTTCAATAGAAGGAACGTGGAATACAAGTAATGGTTGTTGCCAGGTTGGTCAAGCTACAATGTTTGTCCAACCTAGCAACGTTAATGTATGCAAGTAGCATTCTGACTATCTTATTTTCATTATTTTCTGAAAGTTCGTCTTGGGGCAAACATAAATAAATTTGAATACATTACGAAAGTGGTCTATTGAATTGAGTCTGAACATTTATAGCACTATAAAAACAGTCATTAAAATGCTATAAGGACAAGGGCGATTTTCTACATGGCACGTTTCATACTACATGTACAGTACGTGTACAATGGGGAAAAGAGCACCAAAACTCTCCAAGAAGTGAGACAAGGGCATTATGGCCAGTCAGTAGGGTATCCAAAGCCTGGACTTCTGTAGCCATTCATTAATTTATCCCATGAAATGTGCATCTGAAATATCTCCCTTATTTGTTTGATAACACATGAATCTTGTCACTTTTAAAAGCAGGGACTATGAATTTGCAGGGGAGCTATAAAAAGCTCTCCTTTGGGCTCTGAAGGAGAGTTTTAGGGGAGCTAAATTGGGTCTTCATGTAGTAGATTTGGGTTACAAGGGGCTCTATAAAAAGGAGAGCAATCACTCTCACTCCCCTTAAATTTTAGTCCCTGAAAAGGTAACATTTCCCATTTGATACACATGCCTGTACAATAGAGATGGGACTCAATACAATATATAGAATATAATTCCACACCAGCAAGGGAGTATCATATTGTACGACATTTGGGTGGCTCAATGCTTTGTTGTGTATGTCATGATCCACTATTTACTTTGTTTCTCTTGTACAGTAAAAAATAAGTTGCCTATAGATGATTCATGTGGATAATCTGCATGCAAATTCTACATCAATACACATTTATAGAGTTATCAAATTATAATTATCAAATTATCTAAAGCACATCATGAAATGTCATTTGATAAATCAAATGTAGCTATTGCTTATCTTGGCATTTATGTAGTTTGAAAGCACATACCCTAGACTTTCGGTGTGTGCGTGCGCAGAGCATGATACAGGGTATGCATTGTGTAACTAAATCACACACATACACCATTGCTCTATCCTCAGTCTCTAGAGGGAGAGAGCATGCAGACATACAATGCATACCCTGTATCACTCTCTATGTATGCGCACAACGAAACCCAAGGGTCTGTTCTGGCAGACTAGCATTCATGGGTGACTGCTCACAGCACCTCTGTTATGCAAAAAAAAAAAATGTTTGGATGCCCTCCACTGACCGACTCTAAAAATGGCTGAACCTAAAATTATAAAAAAAAACTGTTAAGATAGACCAAAACCTTTTTTTTAAGGCATTGAAGGGTCTCCAAATATTTTAGGGGCCATTTTTGGCTTCATTGCCATATTTTTTGCAAGCCCTTAAATAGTGCACACTTGCTAAATCATAAACACAATGTCAGTTGTTTCCTACTGATACCAAATTAGCTGCTGGGTAAAGAGCAGCAAATATTGATAAATGTCATGCCATCTAAATCAGTGCTGTGTCATAGCCATTATATATACACAGTTGTTCTTGATGGCCCAAGCTTGCCTGATACTTTCCAGACATAGCAACAAGTAATGTATGCAAATTGGATTCCAAATATTATAGTTAAATAGGCAGGTTTACTCATATATTCAAATTTATGTGCTTTTCTTGCCACTGAACGTAGTTACATGGTATTTCTTAAACCATTTGATAACAATAAGACTACCGGTACAATACTTGGAATCCAGTTTGCATACATTACTTGTTATGTCGGGCAAGCCTCGGGCAAGCTTTAAGGTTGTCAAGAACAACCTTTGTGTTAGGTATGCATAAAATTTGCATCTATTAGTAAACCCGCCTATTGTTAGAAGTCGGTTTAAGAAATACTGTACGATGTAACTTTCATTAGTGACAAAAGTATGGAATTGGAATTTGAATGTATTTAGTCAACCAGCCTATTGTTCACGGGCAATAGACTAATTGTACATGAATGATCTTCTATTAATTCAGTGGTTAAACAGTGAGTACATCCATCTGGCATTGAAAAGACACATGTTGTCTGTTTGTCCTCACTTTACCATACTAATTCAGAATACATGATAAATTCACACAATACTAACAATTTGATATAAATACCCAGTCAGAGCGGTGTTTCACGAAATTACTACAGACTTCAAGAAAGATTTCATGCACGACTGGTATAAATTCTTGTGCTAAATGATCGAGAATCATACACAAATAAGTACTTCAGTGGTCTTTTTAAAAGTCATGCGTAACTTCAAGAGCGATTTGGTGAAATATCGCCCAGGTATATGTGTCTGCAACTTCAAGTTATTACTTGAAATACAACCAATATTAAGGTAACTGCACAGCTATTATGAAACCTTGAAATATTACAATGTCACAAATTAATTAGGAACATTCAAGTAACTTTTCCAAGGACCAACAATTAAAAGGTTGTAAGTTCACAAATTCAGAATAATATACACTAGGATGAGCATTTGGATCAAAAAATCTAAAATCATTTTAAGGTTTGTTGGTGCTGTTGTTGTTCACTTGACTTATCAAAGGACATGTTTGATACATGAAATGATTGGACAAAAATTGGAGTTACATAGAAGGACTTTAGCTTTTTTTGGTAAACTAATAAATTGTCCACAAGATTTTTGAATAAATTCATAAAACGAGGCACATCTTCTTCATATTAGCTTGAGG
The DNA here is from genome assembly GCA_036244855.1 of Temnopleurus reevesii. Lineage (NCBI taxonomy): Eukaryota > Metazoa > Echinodermata > Echinoidea > Temnopleuroida > Temnopleuridae > Temnopleurus > Temnopleurus reevesii. Next base: position 55,253 of record BQKZ01000738.1, read on the forward strand.
TTTTTTTTTTTTACCTAGATCATGATATCACCCTGTTTGGATACCCATCATCCCAAACAACTGAATGTCCCCAGCTATTTGGCGTCTGGAAGATTGGGCTTCTTCTTCTTGAATTCCTCCCGGTTCCTCCCGGTGTGAGAATATTTCATGCATAAATTCAGGCCTGGTGAATAGCCTGTTTCACTTGGTTTATATTTGGGGGTTTCTCAGGAAAAAACGAGCATCTTTTATGCACCGTCTTTTCAGCTCTATCTAGCTGCAATATTTCAGGGCATTCTATTTTGAGCTCAAAATATTCTGAAGAATATATATAAATGTAAAGGTCACGTTGTACAGGCCTAGAGCTCAAGCCCAATTGTTTTCAGGCTGACGAGATGTTTTATACTTGCAATGGCCTTTCAAAGTTCAAAGTATTGGGCCTATGCCTGCATAGCGTTATCAGGCCGATCATTTTGATCATTTAGTCATTTATTATTCAATGCATCAGCTTTAATATATATTTGACATGAAGGTGGTCAGAGTTGAAACCACATATTTCTAGAGGTTTACACTCCTATTTCTTTCAACTTTGAAGCAGGTCACATGCACATTTTAATATATTGATTGCTGAAGGGTCATATTAATTTGTACCAGACGTTTTGTGAACTACATCCCTCCGTAAGAGTTCCGGTCAGTTCCATACAGGATTAACCTACACGATCTCTATTTTCTCTTTATTGAGATTGTGATTATTATAATCGCAATCTGAAGGAACCGGGAGGAATGTAGTGATCGTGGTATTTTTAATGTACACGTTTGTTGCATGTTTTTGTGTTAGTGACGATGTCTGGTATGTGTAATGTACTTTGCATGTAATTATGTTGATTTCCGATGTATTGTTATGCTTGTCCCTGATTGGGCCTCCTTTGGAGGCGTTCCTGCACCGTACGTTCGGTAGTTAACGTCGGGGCTTGTAAGAGGAGTTCCGACACAGTTTGTCACCAGGATTCAACAAGAACAGTTATCAAGTTTATCTACTAGTCAAGAAACAAGTGTGCTTCATATTAGCAGTTATTCACCGAGTCTATATCAATGTGCCTATATTCCAGCTAGCATGGAAGGACCCCGACGAGGGATACCTGTGCCAGAGGATATTTAGGTAAGTAGTTTAAGTCCATAGTGTAAGTTTTATACCAGTATTCTGATGATGTGATAGTGATGTCGTAGTGATTATCGTATGTTTAAGTGTATGACTCTTGAATACCTTATGTGATATATACTTGTCTATTTGACCATGATTGATGCTTGATATGACGTTCCTGTTGAACTAATGGTTAACCCCCATATTTGTTCTCTATATATGCCTTTCCACTCTGCTTTTACAACATCATCTTGACAAAGTCAAAGCCAAAGGATTCCAGGTTTTTTTTTTCATCGACCCCAAAACTAAACTCAAATGTTTCAGATTCAGTTCAATTTATTTCCACAAATTGATTCAAAAACACTGACTAAGTAGGGATGGACTATTTCATGTGAATTACTAAACTAAGCATAAAGAGCCAGGGGACACACTGAGCTCTGCCTCTCTTCCTTTGCTCTGGCGCTATATCCCGACCCCGCACCACACATCAGACTGAACCTGTCTCACGGGCTGGCGAGGGGCAGCATTCGCAACACATATGATCACCGGCTTTTGCCAGTCAATTCATAAAATGAAGTGTCTTACCTTTATTTAAATCCAACGGTACGTCCGTATCTCCACTATCATGGCGGCCTGAAATGAAAATAAACCAAAAGCAGACATATTCATTAGCTGTCTCTACACAATTGAAATCGAGAAAATCTTAAGAAAATCTTAAGAATGAAAAACTGCTTACCTTTCGAACGTCTCAGACTTCTTCCTCTGTACATGGTGGCCGCCATGATGAAACGACAAAACACGCATGCGCAGTTTCCCTGAAGCCGGTGGAAAATCTTTGAAGTCGCGATAGGAAATAAATAAAAGGTTAATGAACTATGGAAACGCCCATGATATGGGGACAATGAAAATCAGCTGATTGAATATCCGCTCCATATTTGAACCAGCCTATATTTTCCAAATAGTGATGGTGACTGCATTTTTTAAGTCATTTACGATGATTTAGATGAAAAAATTGTAAATTTCTGACAAAGTCAAAGCTGTATATATACCTAATATCCAAATTTTCAAAGAGAGAATGTTTATGAGAGGTTTAAAAAAAAGGGAGGGGGGGTCTAATTTTGAAACAGGAGAGAATGTGCTTGCTAGAGATGCTTGCTAGTCAGACAGAAAAGTCCGTCTGCTCTGAATGCAGAGGAGGTTAATACCGTCTACGGTCACTTTTGGCATCCCCCAGATCGAGACAAGTGTCAAAATACTATTTTGGTGCCTCTGCTTTTGCAGCCCCCCCCCCCCCCCCCCTCTCTTTTCTTCTCCTCTCCTTTTTCTTTTCCACCTTCTTTCTTCTTCTTCTTCTTCTTCTTCTTCTTCTTCTTCTTCTTCTTCTTCTTTTTCTTCTTCTTCTTCTTCTTCTTCTTCTTTTCCTTAAGTTCTTGTTTTTCACCTTGTTCTTTTCGTTCAAGTTATTCTTCTCCATCTTCTTCTTCTCCTTCAAGTTCTTCCTCAAGTTCTTTTTCTGCTCATACTCTTATTCTACTTCCCCTCCTTATTCTTTTTTTGTGTGTGTGTCATTTCATTTTCTTCCTTCCACTTGGCTTAATATTCTCATACTGTTTCTATTAAATTTCCAAAAAACTTAGTATATTTACGTGTGTGCGTCTTATACTTTTATATATACAGCAATTAAATTTCGTCAAGACAATCTGTAAGTTATTATAGTATTGTTATTATCGTTATTATTATCAGGATCATTATTATTATCATTACCATTATTGTCTGAAACAGGGCAATGGGTCACCCGAGGTTGCAAAAAAAGGGGGAGTGATAAGAGTTGGCATAAATTAAAAAAAAACTACGTAGGATGATGTGGAAATTGGTAAATGTATCCAGCAATGACATAATTCAAGAAAGGAGAGTTGAAAACAAAGCATGTATTATTGAAAAAAAGTAGCGATACATTTACCATTCACAATGGTCAAAGCCAAAAGGAAAAAAAAGTTTATCAACAGAAAGAGGGCGCTATTTCAAAATGGATTCAACACAGAGTGACTTTGAAGTCTATCCTTGTTGTTGTCGGGATAAAGTGAGAATTCGACACCCTTTTTAGATTGAATTTATAATCCAATAAAACAACATACATTCTTTTACGTTTCGATCACGTCTATCGGATGATGACGTTTGGCGTAAACTAATCAAATTACTAGATGACTAGTCTGATTGTTGAAAATAGTGAATGTTTTCTTTTACTAATTCCAGTCAGAAAAAAAAAATCGAAATTCAGTTAAAAGCAGTTACAAAATAGTCAAATTTGACTAGAATGATAGCTTACCAGTCAGTACCAGATATAAATGGCTACATGATTTATCAGATTCGGGTAAATACAAGCTGAACTCTGTCTTGCTTGAAACAAAAGTTCCATTATCCCTTTTATTCTCTTTCTGTATAGGGATTACCCAGAAAGCAGTTATTGAGTAACAACCGTCAAGAGTAATAGATTGTAAACTATAACGAGAACAGATAGTGATGTGTTTTGCTGCGTTGTTCTCCCTTTATTAAAGAGATAATCATTAGTAAAAAAATAAATAAATAAATAATTGTGAAAAAGTAGCTCTAGGCCTACCAAACTGATGATAAAAGTTTGAAAAGGCATTGGACAATGATATTAAAGATATCAGTTCTGCAAATAAAAGAATGCAAATTGTTATGCGACGAAATGAAGAATGGTTCAACCTATCTCTCTCTCCCTCAACCAATTATGAACATTAATTATCTAAAAGGCAATTGACAAAGTCCGAGAATATGTGTAGCGCCACCATTTATCCTTCATGCTCGGTTAACCGACATAATTATGCATCCATGCAGTGAATTTGTAATCAAAGCACTCGGAATATTGAATATTTCAAAGATTTCAATAATATTACTGGAAGTGAGTTTTCATACATGGCAATCGGCAAATTTTGGTTTACCCCCGCCCACCCCCCTAATCCTTTGACACAAAATAAAAACTTTTTCTTCGACAAATAAATAGGTGCAGATAGTTCCTGTAAAATGAGAAGAAAATGCGCATTGATGGGGTAAAACAGATTCTGAAAATGGATTAGTTATAATAAGTCAACATTTTGAGAAGTGCATGACGTCATCACGTGATCAGAATTGCCAATGTCAATGAAAAATCACTGTTAAGTAAATATAATTGAAATATTAACACTTTTCATATCTATTATCCAATTTACGCGATCTATCTTTATATTCAATGTGCGTTCGGGCGCACCAACTTTGGTATCAGAAGTTGTGCAAAGCTTGCAAGAAAAGAACAAAAAAAGTCATGAAACTTAGCGGAGATATCTTGCGGGGAGATTGCGCGAAACATCGACCGGTCGATCAGGGTTAATCGCTCCCCGACCCTACCTTTGGAGAGGAAAACTCTCCACGAGTAGGGGGCAATTTATAACTATGTATCTGGGTACGTATCGAAGGGGAACTTTTGGGATAGAAACTTGGCAGGAAATATGAGAAATGATGAGTCATTTGCCATGGAGATGAGATGAATAACGTTGTAAAATGACATCATAGGCGATGCACTGACTCTAAATACTCAGGATCCATCGGCCCCAGTCACATCATGGCACTCAAAGCTGATTCACAGCTTTGCGCTTACAGCTAACGTATACCCAGCGTTCGAGACGCTCCGTGAACGCAGAAGCCCTGAGCGTAAACGCTTGGCGATTTGGTCGGTCGATGTTGATTGCGTTCGTCTAGCTATCGACGCGCGCTCATGTTGACGTCAGATAAGCGTCCTTCATCCGTACTGATAACTTCACAGGACGTCATGAACGTTGAGCAGATGCTGGCTCGATTAAAATCAGTTTATATATAATACCGGTAGCGACCCCTTGCTTGTAAATGCTAACATTGTGTGCGCGTAACGGCGAGCCCCATGTGCACGAATTAACCGTTATCCAAACATCTCCCATGCGTGCTGCTGTGTATATATACCGTAGCATATTTTTTATGTACACTATATCTCCATGTTCTTTATCATCGTCAAAATTAGGAGATATGAAAACAGAAGTGCTAAGTATGTTATAATATTCAATATTTACATTAAACAGGAATCATGTATTTGCATACCGGTATTGGACTCTTAGAAAAAGAGAAAATAAGTCCCACTGACTTGACACCTAAAACATATCATATCAGAATAATATATGTCGTATTTATAACTTGCTTAGAATACTTAGTATGGTTTTCTGCATATGGTGCATTAATGATCCACGAGGCTTATATGGATTATATATATTATAATGGTCGAATCCAGGGCCTCTAATATTTTGAGTGCCTTATCATCAAGGACTTATTTGAATTTTGTCTAATATCACGTTTATCAATGACCAATACAAGTTGATTCATAATATGTTTATGATTATAACGCTTTTTTTAATTCATGTTTAGATATTAGCTTCTGTTGTTGATATTTCCACATTAGAATATACAAGCAAGACGGATAATTAAGTAATTTCACTAACAATTTTTACTCGACATCTCTCCGTTATGAAAAAAGTTCTGCTATTTTAAAAGGGTCGGTTGTAGTTACTCACTTAGATTGTGCTTTATCAATTCTTAAATTGAATTAAATTCAATTAATTTGTTCATCCTGTTTTTTCTTTGAAACAAAATCTTACAATGCTTATAATTCAATGAGGCGGACGGCCCCATGCAATATTGCATGCTCATAAGTTATAGGCCTACATTTGCAATACACTTTTGGTCAAATATCTCATTTTCTAGGGAAAAACAGCTTGCTATGCCAAATGCCATAACAACAATTGCTAGATTTATGAACATTAAACCAGCAATTGTATTTACTGATTTCATAATAATTGATGCAATGATAATTTCACTTTCAAGATGTATAAGACAACTCGATTTTAGTATTTGTAATGGATACCTCTTTTATTATTATCATATTTTTTTTTGGGGGGGGGGGGGGGGAGGTGGTACGTTTTATCTCGTTTCTGTGCTATTTCTCCATCTGCAGTGTTTTTTAATGACTCTCACCAAAAATGCTTAATTTGCTGCGTTGTAAGGTCTTTGTGGTAAACACTTATCACGAAATTCAATGCAGTGTATATTATGGGGAAGCTTTGATTAAAAAAATGGTGGGAAGCTATTATTGGCATACAATAGCTTGCCATCCAACGCGTTACCTAATGAACGTCTTTCAACCCAACTGATTGCAGATAGTTTCCCTTACCTCTGCACTCTAAATCTTTCTAAATTTAATAAACTGCTCATCAGGTCATGCTTGGAGCAATACAATAAGCCAGTGTTAAATAAATATTGGTCATCAATAAATCACATCCTATCTGGGCTCTCGTCCAAGTTGACCAATCTCGCTCAGATGAACAGACCATTCAGTGCCAAGTGATGGTCAACCAAACTTATTAAACCATTATGACATAATACATCTTATCCAAGCCCATCTCTTGGGGTACAGTATTTAATTGTTTCCCGCCACATTCTCTCTCAACAGCGCTCCAGTTAGAGAGGGTTTCGAGAAGGGTGGAAGCGACTTTGTTTGAATTCTACAAGATTTTGTTTCAAGTGGAAGGGGTGCTTAGCCATCAGACCACGGTAGCCAAGCTTGAGGATAACCCGTCACGGTTGACGTGTGTAACCTGTGTCCCTATCCTGTTTCCAAGGAGAGGGGGCTCCGAGGTATCACAGGTCTCTTCATGAAGGGGGTGAACCGATCTCAAAGGGGGTTAACATAAAACTAGGTCTCATCTAGCGGATGACGGCTGTTGTTGATGTTGTTCCGCGCCTGTCATGAAACCTCCACGGGTATCGCCTTGAACCCGGGCTCTAGAACGCACAGATTTTGCTAATCTCGTCATCAAATTAACGAGGATTATTTTTGTTGCAAAATGATGACATGCAAGAGGAATGTATGTGTTCCCGCACCTCAGGGGTGACTAGCTGATATTTATGAATGAAATTAACATACTCATGGGGCATGGTTCATGTTGGATAGATGATGATCATAGCGAGGGAAATTTAGATATCAGATTTGAAGAGAGATTCAGGTTTGAAGAAAGTTTCTTTCCCCGACAGGGAGACATGATTACGTAATCGGCGGCTACCCTGCGACACAATTCCGATTGCGATGTCCCCTTTCTCATCCCGATATTCGTTCCTTATCAACCTTGGCTCAAAGAAGAAATACAGACTCAGGGAGTGAACTCACTAACTAACTTTTGAAAGTTAATTTCTATCAATGATCTGAGGAGTTTTGCGTTGAAAGGTCTGCATTGGACGGTGAAGTACATCCCCTAGAGGTTACCGCTTAGATTAATCACCACCGTCCCCTGACAGAAAGGAACAAGCGATCTTTATCAAGTTCACCGGGACCTGGAATAAATAGAAAACAGGTGAAATAATTGGAGGGGGGTAAAGTATTACCCCTGTTTCCCATGTCTGACTCTTAAAGCAGTGGATTGTATGTATGAGAGAAGAAAAGATAGAGTATGGAAACGGATATCTACGCAACACCGGCTGGTGACGTCGATATCAACATGGCGCAGGAGACAGGAGGGGTTGTAAGTATCTCAATTTCTCTCAAAATTCTCGAATATCATTTAATAACTTGCATGCATTATGATTATTCCACCCATGTTGGTGATGATCATGTTATGTATTGCAGGGTTTATATGTCATTTTATTAAGAATGTAAGTGAAATAAATTTTCCGCCATTGTTTCCGTGTTTAAGGTCATGGTTGAAGGAGATGAAAGAGTCATCCCCAATATGGATTTGTGTATTGTTTTCTCCTCCTTCATGCCCGAACGTACTTGAAATTGAGAAGCAGTTGTTGTACATCCGATCCTTAATATTCGGAAACTATATGGATTTATTCTAGTGAGGGAAATTCAGATCTTTTTATTATCAATTGAACATTGTTTAAGGTTTAGATTTGCATCAAATTACTTGTGAAGGAATGATTGGTTTGCCGGCGACGTACCGGTATTATGGTAAAATTATACGACAATACCACTGCTTTTCATAATCTTTTGTACAATATTTTTACTTCAGTTTTTACATATACGAACCCGATTTGACTGATAAGCGTCTGACCTACAAAGATAGCCAAGATAATCACTCCAATATTATTATTTGTTAGGATCTACCACAAGTTCACTTCACCAGTGGATGGGGTGTTTCGTCGACCAGTATCTTTGTTGTCTTTTATTTGTATAATGTTTGTTTGTACTTCTCTTAAGGACCTCATTGGAAATAAGCCTTTCGGCTTTCGAGGGATATCCTTGTCAATGACGAAAAAAATAAAATCAAATCAAATCAAAATCCACATTGCTTGGAGTGGTGCTTCACTGGTGTCCCATATTACATAAACAAGTGCCCATCTCGTCATTTTTTTAAATTATAGTTAACACTTTCCTCATAAGAATACACTGTAAGAAATTAGGGTGTTGCTGGGTTGAGATCATGGTTGAGGTATGCATCATTAACGGTTGAAATGTTGATGTTATGTATATAAATTGTAATTCTTACTTTTGAAAATTGACATAATTCTGTATGAAGGGGTGCTGCTCAGTAATGAATCATGTCAGTAATGCTTATTAAACAATTTTCAATCGAAGAAACGAATAATGGAAAGTCAATCATTAAAAAAAAAACGATTTTCGCATGTCTATGAAAAAGAATTTCTGTAATATTTTTGTAATGATTGAAACTCTTGAAGAAAAAAAAATGAGGACGGGTCGTTTTCATTTAGGGTCAGTTGGTGGAGGACAACCATGTGATTTTCTTTGCCTGAATAGTAAAATAGTTGCTGTGATATATCATATATATATATATCTGGATATGGCACAATCGGCGCCGCCTATCTCCGTTTCTGTAGCTTTGTAATAGTGGCCACTTGGGTCTACACAGTACTATAGTTTCCCGACATGTTGGCTTTCTTGGACTATCCCTGTCATGATAATATTTATTTATTTATTTATTTATTTATTGATCAATATTTTAGCAGGATGCCCTCACAACAAGATGTTGGTATCACGAGGGGTCTGCATAATAAAAAGTACATGAACATATAGAGTAACAAAAATCGGTAATGTGTATTAATATATGAAGATAACTTAAGCATAACTATTTACACTAATAGCAACACGATATAAACCATATCCGAAAGATGCAATGCTCGTTTGTAATGCTTTTGAAATCGGAACCGGCATGTCACTGCCTCCACTCGACTCAATTCCCTTGGAAACAGCCAATATCGTGTTTAACATACACAAATAACAAACTCGGCAATTAACATGATTAAAATAATACATCAGTACAAACATATACATTAAAATTTACCAGAAATATAGTATTTGCCCTATGCCGAACTCTTTTCCCTAGGTTGAAAAAAAAACAGAGAAAACCTAATAAGGAAAAAAAAATCTGGAAAAACCTTATGGTAAAAAGATCTTTAAGAAATTAAAGTTCCATGTGATTGCAATGCCTCCTGGGCATCAACTCATTATTTGTGAAACACTTTTGTCTGGTCGTCTCGAAAAGCTAGAGCTAGTAATTATCTATAGAGTTAGCACATCAGCACACTCTGAACCTTATTTAATACCATTACAATTTAACTTCTTGTTCTATTCTGATTCGCCCGTCCGAATCGCTACGGTCTTTCAGTTATGGAAACTCGTATATCAGTTTCTGGCAATACATGTATATTGTAACGAAAGGAAATATAATTAATGAGACATCTGAAAATAAATCATAAACCGTACTCTGCACTACGGTATTTAAAATGAATGAAGTGAAAATATAAATAAAATAAAGGATAGTGATATTATGAAGACGAGGGCCTGGGTTCTAACCCACTATACGTCCGATCTATAGACAGTAGTTTCAACCAATAAGCCACATCGAGCACTTTTGCTTCATAATTCCATCTTACATGCTTTTAGCTTTATCAGATTATTTTACTTCAAAATCACCTGGGCCCCGTAACAAAGGTTTGCGATTAATCGCTATTTGAGTTTGCGATCGATTGCAAACTTTAGTACATGATTTAGACTTGTCAGATTAGCAAGTAATCGTAAACCTTTATGTTACGGGGCCCTGGTCCGTTTTTCTTCTGTCGTTTTAAATTGGGTCATTATTTGTCACGTGTTCAAAAACTTTTAACCAATTAGATGGCTACGTATTTTATCCCCCCAAAAAAACGCAAACAGTCTCAGTCAAACAAACAATGACGGAATTTAACAAGCATACATTTATGTTTTAGCTTTTTTTTAATTACTGTATTGTACTTCATTTCCAATCAAGATCAAATAAAGAGACATTGTACATATCATAAAACTGTATCAAATACAATGCATAAAACTACACATGTGAAGTGAATGAACAAAAATTACTAGCTGGACCGCAAAATTAGAGACATGAAATAATATACAAGATTATAACTCTGTTCTCCGCTTCCTATGGGCAAGATACAAAGTATGTACACTTTGCCAAGTAAACCAAACCCATTTAAAATAATCGTCCTACAAATAATCTTCTTTGATTAATACACAAAAAACATACTCTCCCTCTCTTTCAAGAAGAATTCTAGGCATGAGAGACGGCTTTCGAACTCAACAAAACATAAATTTCCATAGAAACGCCCCCTCCTCCGGAATAGTGCCCCCTTTGTCTGGGGCTCCTGAATCCTAGCAGTCACCATTGTCTCGCATCAATCTATTCTACCCTTTATAAAGGCCTACTCATACCTTTGCGTTTATAGCCTGCGTCGGCCCAGCGTTTTTGACAATTAAAAACACTCCCTGAGAATACAGTATACTCTAACCAGACGGTGGACTGACGTTCGGCTTGCGCTCAAGGAGCGTATATAGGCAGTCCACCGTATGACCTGTGTCTTTGAGCGTCCAGGAAGCGTTTTTAATTGAAAAAAAAACGCTGGGCCGACGCAGGCGAAAATGCAAAGGTGTGAGTCAGCCCTTTAGATCAGCAGATAAAATAAAAAACTTTGATGAGCGAGCTGTTTGTCATCATTCATGATCGGGGAAACTGTTTTATGTGATTTTTATTGGCCATTTGGTAGGTGGAATGGGATAGGGAAAAGTGTTGTGATGACAGTGTCGAAACTGCCTGATTTAATAGGAAAAGAGAGAGAGAGAAGGAGAGTGGGGGAGAGGAGGAGGAGAAGGAGGAGGAGAAGGAGGTTTATGTTTATGTTTACGTTAGTTATGTTCCTGTTTAATTTGTATGTATTTGATGTATTCTAAAAATCTTGTAAAGCGCCTAGAAGCATTGGCATAAGGCGCTATACAAATGTGGCTTATTATTATTATTAGGAGAAGAAGAAGAAGAAGAAGAAGAAGGAGAAGAAGAAAAAGAAGAAGCCGAAAAAGAAGAAGAAGGAAAATAAGAAAAAGTAATACAAGAAGAAGACGAGGGGAAAAGAGAAAAATAGAGAAGAGGCAGGAAGATAGACAAAGAAGGAGAGAGAGAGGGGGGAGCAGGAGCAGGGGGGAGCAGGAGGAGCAGGAAGGAAGGAAGGAAGGAAGGAAGGGAGGAAGGGAGGAAGGAAGAGGCAGAAAATAGCAAAGCAAACTAAGAAATATACTGTTAGTTGACGACGTTGATAATGAAAATAATTGAAAGTTATTAAAAAAACAGAGGGCTAAAACATACAGAGATAGGGGGGCAGAGTAAGATAAATGGAGAGATGTATAGAGTTAAAATAGGAACGGAGAAAGGGAGCTATATATAGAGAGAAAGAAAGATAGTGAGAGTAATACAGAGTCAGACAAACAAAGAGAGAAATAGAGAAGGAGAGAGAGAGAGAGAGAGAGAGAGAGAGAGAGAGAGAGAGAGAGAGAGAGGGAGGAAGAGGGGGGGGGATTGTTTTGTTTTAATGTAGGCTGGGATTATCTGTCACCATCCATCTCGAGCTTGAACCTTTGACACAGACCCACAGACCAATTCAATAATCGAGTAACATGACCAATGTGTGGCGGGGACGCCATCACTGCCAGCAATGTCCCATCGCCTTTGCATTTTTAGCATGCGTCGGCCCAGCGTTTTTAGAAATTAAGAAACGCTCCATGGACGCACAGCATACGTGGATCAGACGGTGGACTTACGTTCGGCTTGCACTCAAGGAACGTCGGTCCACCTTGGGACCTGCGTCTTTAAGGACCGTTTGTATTTTCCAAATACGCCGGGCCGACGCAATGGTGTGAGTCGGCCTTTACTCAGAGCTCTCCACTCCACAGAGTCAGACCCCCCCCCCCCCCAGTCAGTAGTAGTCTGCTGCCCACTATTGTCAGCATTGGTCGCCTAATAGACCTATCTCCTCTGTCCAAGAAATACACTGTTCCCCTCCTGTACACCATTTGATTACGATCATAGCACGCCAATATTTTTCATTGAGTTGTTTGTAGGGGGACGCATGACTCTGTGCACGGTTACACCCTTGTAATACACCAGAAATATTCGCTGTGAAAGCATGGATTTTTGCACAGATTTTGCACACCTACATAATAATAAGTTACGAACACGAACAGCAATTCACATTCCGGATTTTGTTTTCGTTTTTCTGTTTATTTTTTTTTT
>BQKZ01000738.1:68257-78937 GCA_036244855.1 Temnopleurus reevesii
GATCTACAGGCAGCAAGCTTTGTATGACGTCATCCCTCAATCAAGTACACCTGTAAATTGAATACACCTGTGCACATATGGAATCAAATTACAATGAATTAGGACAAAATAAAAACCTCTCCATTGAAGCTTCACATTTAGCTACAAATATATAAGACACAAAAATATCCTTCCTCGTTAATATTCTGCTGTACTATTTTAGCTGAATAGCAGTGCAATTTCTTTTCTTTCTTTACTTTCTTTTGCCTGTCATTTTGTCAAAATTCTGCTGTCTTTTGATTTAACAGTAAAAACGGCTGGTTCACACATTTTTATTTCAATATGTCTACTTTTGAAAGGACTTTTTTCTCCTTTTTCTTTATAGAATATTTCCCAAGAGGAAAAAGAAACTATTTAAAAAATGTAACTGCTGTCTGCTTTATAAAACACAAACCATGAATGAATATGAATTTAAGAAAAATGTATTACTGTGTTCCATCGAGCAGCAAAATTCAAGACAATGTTTCTTTCTGGGTTTTTTTTTGGCTGCATAATGAATTTGTGGTATTAACAGATTAAACTCTTAAATCCAAGAGAAATTGTTTTCAAAGTCAGAAGTCAAGAATAATTGTTTTAGAAAAGCGCTTCATTCATCATGTTCATGGAACATTCGTCGTATTGAAACTTAACATTGTTTAATATTGTATAAATGTCTGAATGAACAATATTGAATGCATGAATTTAAGTATATATAATAGTTTTACAGACCAACAGAACTGTCAAAATCTTTGTCCGTCCATGCAGTGCACGCCACATGCTACGGGGTTGGTGCCTGGTACTTATTTTTTATTTAGTGATTTTGGACCTGAGCTAAGATTTATACTTTGTCAAAATGGTAAGATTTTTTCAATTGGTTTACATGCTAGTTTAAAGCTATAGTTAGTACTGAAAATGTGGAAGTCATATTACCACAATTTTCTCAACATGTCTCGATAGTCATTAATGATAAGATAAGATAGAATAATTAGTAGTAGTGGTGTTGGCAGTAGTGGATAGTGGCAATGCTAATAATAATTTGTAATTTGTAGGTATCATAATGTTATGAAAATTTTATAAAGCGCTTTAGTACAGTCTACTATGTCGAGAAAATGGCTCCCGTGCGATTTTCGTGTTAAAATTGATTTTTTGAGCTTACTTTGTCAATTTGGGTGTGCTGAATCCAAAAAACTTTGGTTCCGATTTTTCTGACCACGTCTTCATCCGCCATTTTGAATTTCAAAATGGCCGCCATAGAAAACCCATTTTTGGCCATATTTTGGGCATTTCTACCCCAAATGTGTTATTTTTTGTCTAACTTTGATGATTTTGGAGTGCTTAACCCAAAAATATTTGGTTCCATCGTTTCCGACCACGTCTTCAGCCGCCATCTTGAATTTCAAAATGGCCGCCATATAAAACCAATTTTAGGCTATATTTCGGTATTATAACACTGAATTAATTGTTTTAATGTCCAACTTTGATGATTCTGGGGTGCTAAATCTGAAAAACTTTGGTTCCGATTTTGCCGATCCCGTCTTCAGCCGCCATTTTGAATTTCAAAATGGCCGCCATAGAAAACCCCTTTTTGGCAATATTTGGGTCTTTCTACCCCAAATTTGTTGTTTTCTGTCTAACATTGATGAATTTGGGATGCTTAATCCAAAAATATTTGGTTCTACCTTTTTCGACCACGTCTTCAGCCGCCATTTTGAATTTCAAAATGGCCGCCATAGAAAACCCATTTTTGGCAATATTTGGGTCTTTCTACCCCAAATTTGTTGTTTTCTGTCTAACTTTGATGATTTTAGGGTGCTTAATCCAAAAATATTTGGTTCTACCTTTTTCGACCACGTCTTCAGCCGCCATTTTGAATTTCAAAATGGCCGCCATATAAAACCCATTTTAGGCTATATTTCAGTATTTCTACACTGAATTCGTTTCGTTATGTCCAACTTTGATGATTCTGGGGTGCTGAATCCAATTGTTTTTCGTTCCGCTCTTTCTGACCCCGTCTTCAGCCACCATTCTGGATTTCAAAATGGCCGCCATAAAACCCAGTAGGGATTTATTTTGTATCTTTCTGCCGCAATTATGTCTTATTATGACCAACTTTGGTGATTATGGGGTGCTGAATCCCAACATCTTTAATATCATTTGTTTCAACCACACTTTAACCCACTATTTTGCTTTTCAAAATTGTCATGATAGAAACTGTTTGTGCAATATTTTGTGACCTAATAGTTAGAAATTAGAATTTACACGTTTCTAACAAGCTTTGAGGACTAAAATTCAAATTTAAGTTGCCATTTCATTGACCACCATTAATCACTGACGTTATCAACTCAAAGTAGAGCTCCTATAGTTTGGTACTTTATTTTTTGTTGTTACACAATTATGATACGTGTTCTAAATACGGTACACATAACCAACGTAAACGGGGTAAATGGTCTGAATAATCTATTACATGTACATGAATTATGGAACTGGGACAAATTCAAGGCCTTGGCATCTAAATATATTGTATTGTTTGCAGACTGAGGATTGTGATTTAGGTTAACTATTAAGCCCCTTCCCTAAGAATTAAAGTTTTAATTATACGTAATTCGTTGCAGCCATAAATCCTACTAGAAATATGGGTCATTTACCAATCCCTGTTCTATTCAGATGCAAATGGATCATATATGACTTGTATCTGGAATTACTGCACCACCATGGCTGCTACAATAATTTTGGAATTAATTATTACGATGCGACGCTGGATGGCATTAATGGTGCAGTAAATTCTTATGTTTCAGTAAAGAGCTTCATATCTGAATTCTGGGACATTAAAAACATTCATGATAGATATCGACGTTCGGAAATGGCAGCCAGATGCATCGTCATAAACAATAATCTCACGAGATCTACATATCAACATTATTGCTAATGTTTGTCAGAAAAATTGGTTTACCGTAAAAACTGTATTCATGAAATTTTGGTCGAAATAGGAATCAAACAATATTATAGATTCATAAATTGACAAGGGTTTTGAATCAAACATTAAGCAGTCGTCATCCATGCTATATGCTAAAGATGTTGATTAGACAAAGCAGTATTTTTATGTTCAGCATACCACCCCAGGATCCAGTGGGAAATAAAAAATAAAAATGGTGTAGAAATAACAAAATACGGCTTCGAACGGATTTTCTATGGCAGCCATTTTAGAATTATAAATGGCGGCTGGAGACGTGATTGAAAAAAAAAATGGAACCAAATCATTATCAATACAGTACCTCAAAATCATCAAAGTTGGACATAAAGCAACAAATTTAAGGTAGAAAGACCCAAAGTATGGCTGAAATGGGTTTACTATGGCGGCCATTTTTAAAATCAAAATGGCGGCTAAGACGTGTTCGAAAATAATGGAACCAAAGTTTTTTTTAATTCAGCACCCCAGAATCATCAAATTTACACATAAAAACGAATTCAGTGGAGAAATACCGAAATACAGCCTAAAATGGGTTTTCAATGGCAGCCATTTTGAAATTCAAAATGGCGGCTGAAGACATTGTCGAAAAGACTGGAATCAGATATTTTTTAAATAAGCACCCCAAAATCATTAAAATTGAACAGAAAATAATAAAATTGGGTTAGAAAGACCCAAAATATGGCCAAAAATGGGTTTTCTATGGCGGCCATTTTGAAATTCAAAATGGCGGCTTAAGACGTGGTCGGAAAAATCGGAACCAAAGATTTTTGGATTCAGCACCCCGAAATTAACAAAGTTAGCTCAAAAAATCAATTTTAACAGACAAATCGCGCGGGATTACATAGTAGCCTCTACTACTTAGAAAAAAATTATTAAGCGTTATAAATACAGACTTATTATTGTAATAAAAAGAATTGTATTATCAAATATAATTATGTATAAGTACTAACAATTTACAGATAAAAACCGAATAACACATTTGTTTTCGTTATTAACGCGAAGGTGTGAGTCAGTCGTAAATCAGGCATGTTATAAAAGAAAAGATGAGTTTGATCGCAATTTTCCAGCGACACCCCAAGCTTCCATCGAGCGTTGTAGTCATTTTATAGAAATTACCAATATCGGTCACTTATTTCCGATAGCCAACGTACCGTATATCATACGTTTGATCGAATCTATTTGACGCTCTCCGTGTGCACAAAGACGCAGGCAAGATGGTTGACTAACATTGAATACGGTTCGTTTGCCCTCAACCTACGCATATGCTATAGTGTTAGGCAAACATGCCTCCTATGCTAAGGGAGCTTATTCTGGGCATACCTTTACCGTGAGCAGAAGAGACAAACGATTTGGACAAAGTGAGCAACTCATATTGAATATCTAAATGGGCACAAAATAAATGTCCATCCCAATTATTTCAGGAGAAATGTTGAACAGGTGTGATTTTACTCACAGTGTTTGGGAATTAATGCACATGTGTATTGCACTTTGAAGATGCGTACTTCGGAAGTTTTTACAGCAACAAAAAGAATGAGTATAATAAAGTGAAAAGAGAAAAAAAAATAAACGTAAAATGTTAACATAAAATGCGAAATTTTCGCGCATTGAGTTTTTTCCATTCCACCAGCAGGGAGATAGATTTAGTTTCATAATAACCAAAGGCCGACTTACACATATGCGTTTGTAGTCTGCCACAGCCCAGCGTTTTTGAAAATTAAAAAAAAACGCTACCCGAGCGAACAGTATACGCTGATCGGACGGTAGACTGACGCCGAACGTCTGCTCAGTCCACCGTCGTTTTGCGCAGACTAAAAACGCAAAGGCGTGAGTCGGCCTTTATTGAAAGGAAGAAATTTCGTTAATCTTTGTGATGAGCAAAACCTTTCGTTATGTTTTTAGCATCATTATCATAGTGATTATGTATAATCTAAATCTACAGGTGTGCATAAATTATAATCATACTGCTCGAGTTCATTAAACTGTTGTAATGTTTCGTTACGGACATATATCCTTAGGAGAACATGGAATCCCCGAATTACGTAACTAATTAATGTTCCTTCCAATGACCTCCGTATAAAGTTCAATATGTTCATGATTGCAGTCTAATGTTAATTCTGACCAATAATTTTAAGTTTGAGTCATGACACTGCTTTTACGTAACCGATTTAAATGTTTTGCTGGAGAACTTGAGAGCAGAAATAATACTTCGGATACATGACTGCACAAGCATTATCTTATTATACAAAGAATACACTTTTTGGAGGTCAAAATATTACCCATTTTTTTGCCCCAAGTGGCAACTCATATGTCATGTGCATCGCTTGTATTTGTATGTGTGTGTGTGTGTGTGTGTGTGTGTGTTTGTGTGTTGGACGGGGTGCTATATATGAAGACCAAGAAGCGTGGGTAGAAAAATGGGGCTGAAAAATGTAAGGTCAAAGGGTCGCAAAATTTCCTGTGATAATTATTAGGCGCAAAATTTACAAGGGGCATACATTCTTAGATGAGCATTTTCTTGTCTTACTTTTTAATTTTTTTTCTTTGCTTGTCAGCTCTCCCTTTCCATGTTATCATATCCTCCTGGTAAATGGCACACCTTACTGACTCTTAGGGTGTACAACTAATTTAAAAACGGTGCTAACCGTGGGTGTGGGGGAGGGGGACCAAGTCCCCCGCGTATAGGCCGACGTAGGGGCCGCAAATTTGGAGGCTAAGAGGGGCGCAACATATATGATGAAGTAATTCTTATTACTATATTTTGTTTATCAACTGCTCAGGGAACACAAAATTGCTACGGAACCGCGGAACTTGTGCTAAGATCGGGCACATGACTTGTCAAAACACGGGTGTGCGCATTTCAATGTGTATCTCGATCCTTTAACTTTTGAAAAGAATTAGGCCTATCATAAGTTTTAGACAACAAAATATACCAATTCAGTGTCCCTTCCAAATAATAACTCTGGTACAACAACCTCTGAGTGATTCAGATATTCCAACGACTCATAAAGACATTTCAAGTACCTTTTTTCTGGAATCAAAGAAGATTCTGTTCATATGTTCATCTAAAATGGCTTCTCATCATCCCGCTCCTCCTAGCAGCTAGGACCGGCTGGGATTCTTAATTAGATTAATCATCGTGGTTGTCTTCCGGCGACAATTTGATCAGCTAATATAAAGATATCATTTCAAAATATAAGTCATTGAATGATCGAAGACATATTTTCTGATTATCGCTTTTCATGGTCAGCTAACTTTCATCAGATGATATTTCTCAAAATCATAGTACTCAGTTTATAATATACGGAATGAGGTATTTTTCTTTAGACAAAGTGAGGAGGGGGGGGGGGGGGTATCGCCATAAAGAGCGGATCAAATCGGTAAGTTATAAAAGGACGTGGTATCAAATGTTAACTGAAATGCACATTCCTTGACATTGTTAAGATAAGGTGGTCAGAAGTGGATCTTTAAACATGGGGCTTATACTTAACTTCATAATAATTTATGATATGACACACATCCATATATGTGCTGATTAACACAATAGGAGAAACAACGGTTAACGGCTATGTTCATGGTGTTAATGCTCAGCAAAGATCAAAGATTGGACACATTCAGCATTGGAATACATTTTCAATATGAATGTTTTGAGAATTGCCTAAAAATTGTCGACAGTGTTCGAATTCTTATATTGAGATTGGAATTTTGTACGACCCGTTCTGCCCCTCATTGCCTGTGATACATAGATATTTCTATCCACCTTGAAGAAAATGAATTATATCTTGATTAAACACATATTTGCAATGTTTGGAACCGATCCAAATTTTACACATTTCCTCCCTACCAGCCCCTTTCCTTTCTCCTGTATGCACTGTTTATATATATATAATTTTTGTCATATCCACATTGCTTTGGGCTCCATATCATGACTAAGCATGCAGTTCGGTTTCGACCGAGGTAGTGTGTAAATTAGCTTTCATTGATAAAATATATCTATAGAAATATGATTTCTAACATCAGGGATGAAGAAGAAGATTAGAACGGATGATCCGGATGCAAAATTATCTTCACAATTATCAATAAGTTCACATGATAAAAATACAACCCCTATTATTCAAGTTGTATGATATTGAAATAAGTAAATAGAAAGACAGGTAAATGAATAAATAGAGAAATGAATAAACAAGTTAATGAATAAAGAAATTAAAAAGTTGATGAATAAATAAACAAATAAACAAATAGATTCATAAATGAATAAATGAATAAAAAGTAAATGAACAAATAAATGATAATAAAATGAACGAATAAATTAATATACCTGTATATGATTAGAAATTTAACTTTACAGGTTGCAGCTATTATTATTAATGTTTTCAGACTTCAGAAATTAGCCTGCATGGTATGAGAGCTCTGCCAATCAGTTAAAATGTGTGATCCAACACCGCTGATCGGGTTATAAGTCAGATGTTAAATATGTTATGATCATTCTTTGATTAAAAGCGTTCTGATTTAGATGGTATGAAGATCGAATATTCCCTTAAAAAGTGATTATATCCTTTGCTATTATTAGGCTTAAAAATAATCACAAATACTTTCGTCTGTAGGCGCAATGAGGGTGTTTGATAAAGTATTTCCAGTATTTATCTGTACCACCTGAATTTGGAAAGCATATTCCTCTATTCAAGACTACAATTAAAATATATATATATATTCATGCTATTATCCCGTGACAGATTTAGCAAAGAATTACTTAATGAGGGTCAGTAAAAGCTGATTTTAGTAGAAATCTCCACTAATCGGATAATCGCGTGTTAAAAAATAACATACGTATCCGTTTTAAACTTTTTACATTCTGATTTTTTTTTGTTATAACATAATGTTAAAATTGATCTTTTATCACGTCTATATTAATTTTATTAACCTGAAACACAAATAAGTTGGCTTGTTTGAGGTACGCCTTTGTAGCCTCTGCCGCAAATATATAAATAATACAATGGAGCATGCCTGTTGTGTGATGTAATTCACCTCAATAGTTTTTAAAGTAAGCTGTAAGAATTGATGTCATGAAATCGTTCTTTTGACCATGCAGCTGGTGACTTTTATATTCTTTTATGACTAAAAGGGGTCAAAAAATTTTGCTTTTCAAGGAGATGCCATGTCCTAGATATTTTGCATATAAAACACACAGGCCGATTAAAAAACCTTGAAGTTAAAAGTAAAATAATATTCTTTTGCGAAATTTCTGTTCTCCTATGGTGCTGTCACACTTGGATGTTTTTAGCCAGGGTATGCCTGACATGATGAATTTGGCACAGAAATCCACTCTAATGTGTCAAATACGTTATGGAAGTACGTTTCGTATACGTTGAAACACGTTCTTATATTTAAGTCGTCGTGTACGGTGAGATTGTCGAAAATGATTATTCAGGCAAAAAAAATGTTCGGCGTATATATGCCGTATACTGGCTCATAAAAAAAAAAAAAATCGTAGACGCAAGTTCATAGACGCCACTCGCAAGGTACTCGCATTAAGTGGAAATACTTAATTCTTTCAAGTTTCAGCCATCATTATTCCGACGTATCATAGACAACGCTGAGTTCTGAACCTATTAAGAATATAATTATGGACGATTTGTTGCATTTCCGAGCATTATACCCAAAACATTTTTAAATGTTGTTAATAAGTTAAATATACGTTCAAGGCGTTACTTAGTACGTTTTGGGGGGAAACGCTAAAGATCATTTAGACCTTTTGACACAATTATGAGAAACCTTCGAGTAACATTTGTAAATCACGTAGGCATATAACTTATGTAGGAAGTATGTGAGACATTATTACGCTGTATACGTCAACAATATTGTGCTTGCAGACAACGATTTCACCATATATCAACGCATGAAAGTGTATTTTAGCGTGCCTACAACGTGTACATAACTTAACCCCAAAACGTATTCTACGTCATGTACGTGTGCCAGCCAAATCCATAGGTGGCTGCTTCGAACGTCATGACAACAACCAATACGATGTGAACACCGGAATCGTTAAAATACGCAACTAAGTCGGTCTAAATAAGTCATTGATACGTTATAATGAATTATGTTCAACTCGCAAACGTTAATAGAAATTAGATCAGCCTGAGTGTGTCTTATGTAACAGCACAATTAATTCGCTCATATTGTTGAAAACGTAATATACTTCAGCAAAACATTTCTCAATTCATTTTAAAATCTTCATCATATTTGAGTAGAAAGTATATTGTGCAACCGTAAATCAAATTAAAACAAATGTTGTTGAAAAAAGTTTGGTAATTCTCGCAATCATGTCATTGTGCATAAAGAGGTCCCGCAGGGGTATGTATCTCAGCGCGGCCAATAATTAATTATCATTTCCGCGATAATTGACAAATATTCTGTTCCCCACTGGATATGAGTTTACATGGTGATGCCGATTTTAACTTGTTCCGGGGTGATATTGATTAGATTAGCGGAAAACATAGTGTGAAGTATTAGATATGCAGCATGAAAATGTGATTTAAGAGTTTAATTAACAACGAACTTAAATTTCATATAGAAATTAGAGCAGAAAAATACAAATGAAAATTATGCATCGTAATGTAGTGGTTCTGACTCTTGCCTTTCAACCAGAAGATTGTAGGTTCGAATCCCACTCATATTGCTAATACCCTTAAGCAATAAATTCACCAAAATGTGCTGCACTTGACCAAGGTGAGGTAAATGGGTACCGAGCCTAAATATATTCCTTGAAATGAAACGTGCTTAAAAGATGCACTGCTAAAGCCAAGGTAATTGCTAAATTGTAGAGCGTTATGGAAATTCTGATGACGTAAATGCCATGCAGTATAGATAAGTATTATAATTTCAT
Organism: Temnopleurus reevesii; assembly: GCA_036244855.1. Lineage (NCBI taxonomy): Eukaryota > Metazoa > Echinodermata > Echinoidea > Temnopleuroida > Temnopleuridae > Temnopleurus > Temnopleurus reevesii. Next base: position 78,124 of record BQKZ01000738.1, read on the forward strand.
GAATTACCCTATTCTATCACTGTCAGCTTCAAACCAAGCTCTTGGACCACTATAAATCATACGCACCGCACATCTATCGTCATAACGACCATCTTTATTGTATATAAAATTTGCTCATTCGTTTATATCAGCGTCTGCCAAGCGTTCATGATATAGAAGAAGCTCCTTGAACGCAGAAAAACGGAGGAAATACGCTTAGCTGACGCTAATGACGTTCAGGCGTCTTTCTGACGTATTTATGAAACCGATTGTATGAATGCTGGGCAGACCATGGTTATAAACTCAAAGGTTTGACGGATCTTTTAAGGCTGACTCACACATTTGCGTTTTTAGCTTGCGACGGCCAATTAATTAAAAACGGTCCCTGGACGCACAGCATACGCAGATCAGACGATGGACTGACGTTAGGCTTGCTCTCAAGGAGCGTAGGCCAAGCGCCAGTCATGCACCGTATGACCTGCGTCTTTGTATATCAAGGGAGCATTTTAATTTCCAAAAAACGGTGGGCCAACGCAGACTAAAAACGCAAAGGTGTGAGTCGGCCTTTAGATAATTCTTTAAAAAGTGGAATGAAACCCTGGAATTAATTTGCTATCAGTCGATGAGGAAAAATATGATGATCAAACTGTGAAAATTTGAGGTTAATTGGACTGTCCGTTCAAAAGTTACGAATTTTCAAAGTTTCAATTATCCCATGTCATGGGGATCCTTGAATTGGCAACGCTTAACAAATCTATGACGATATGCGGACAACTCTCCATTTATTTTGTACATGATTTTTTATAATTATGGAATTTGATTGAATATACCATAA